>AFRA01000194.1:0-42419 GCA_000223055.1 Claviceps fusiformis PRL 1980
TTTTTTTTTTTTTTTTTTTTTTTTTTTTTTTCCTTCCTCCTTTATTTTTTTCCTTATTTTCCTCTTTTTTTGTTGCCCTTTTTCCCACTCTCTCCATTTTTTTTTTTCCCTTTTTGCTCAAAACCACCCGCCTCGTTGCTCTTGGCCCAAGAGTCAACAACCCGCGCCTGGATTATTTCGATTATTTCCGGCCTGGCTGCGCAACGTAGAATCTGTCGTACCAGACGAGTGGCCGAAAATCCGGCCGGAATGCGGGTCTTGGGGGGTCTAGCAAGTTTTCTTCTTGTTCGCTCTGCTCTTGTCTTGTTGACTCGACCTTGTTTGGCCCCCCCGGCTGCACATCACGGGTGGATCGTTCTTGCAACGTTCTTGCATGGCCATTGAACAAGAGATTGTAAAGTCCATGCGAATACCTTCTTTGCCTTGCTTACCCAATTACTTTGGTCTTTGCCCTTCTGTCTCTATCTCTCCTCTCTTTACGGCCCCCTCCCTTTTCCCCAGCGTCGTGTTACGCTGTCTGCGCCAGCAGTGCGCGATGGTGCGTGTCTCTGCATGTCTATGGGAATCTGGGTGATGTATCTGTGAAGCGAGAGTTGAGAGGGGCAAAAAAAAAAACCAGCCCGCCGCCCACTGCGCGCGGCCAGCCAGCCCACCAGCCAGCTGTCGCATTGTGCTGCCTGGCGACGTTGTGAGTGGTTGGACCGCGAGCACCAAGGTGGACAGCCAGGTGGGCGGCGCGATGGCGGCGGGATACTGGATCTGGTCGCTGCCGCACGCAACAACATTGAACAATTGATAAACTGCCAACTGCCATCCCATCCAGGGCCGCGGAATCGAGACCCAAGTCGGCCAGACCACCACGAATAGTCCATGCCTTGTGTCCACAACCGCCTCCGCCTCCACCTCCACCTCCACTTCCAGTCCACTTCCACCTCACTCTTCCACTTCACGTCTCCATCCACATCCCCATCCACTCTCTCGCACTTCACTTCCACTTCCACTTCCACTCCCACTTCACGTCTCCATCTACATCGCCATCCACTCTCTCGCACTTCCCTTCCACTTCCACTCCCACTCCCACTTCCACTTCCACTCCCACTTCCACTCCCACTCCCACCCTCACGTCCACATGCACCAGCCATCACCACCATCACCACCATCACCACCATCACCACAACCATCGCCGCCATGAGAGATTAACCAATAGCCACCTCCACAGTTGGACAGCCACGAAAAGAAAAATTCACGGTACGACGCCATCCCTTTGTTGCATACTAGTCGGGTCCATCTTCGCATCCATCTTCGCGTCCGGCCAAGCTGGCTAATGGCAGTCACAAGCAGTGCAACCACGATGCAGTTGTGAACGAAAATAGACCGACCAGGACCATCCTTGTGCGGCCGGCGAATCCCCAGCCCCTCCTAGCCATTCCCGTAGATGCAGTATGTCTGTTGAACAATCTGCCATCCGACTGTACATTGTGGATTGGCAGCGACATCATCTGGCCCAGAGCCGCCTCAGCTTTCCCTGGATTGTCGACTTTTTAGCATGTGCTTTGCATGTGGCCATGCGGTAGGGGTGCGGGGTGGCGTTTTTTTTTTAAAAATTCTTTTTTCTTTTTAGCCCTTTTTCTTTTTTTTTTTCCTTTTTTTCTTTTTTTTTCTATTTCCCTCTTTTTCTCTTCTCTTTTGCCTCCCTTCCCTCGATGGCGGCCGTTGTGACAGAACAAAAAGCCGTCAAGGGACTGGACTGGATCGGCACAATATCCATATCAATCAGTCGTTTCACTCCTTGTCTGATATTCTGCCCAGACATTTTTGGTGGTGGCTGCCGGGCTGTGGCGACCGCCGGTCCTCTTGTCCAAGACAATCTCACCCCTCTCGCACATGTATCATCTCGCACCACATCGTCATCTGCCCTCATCTACCATCTACCCTCATCTTCCCATCTGCCACCCGTGGGCCGGGTCTTGCTCCTTGGCCAATGGCGTCACGCTACTCGCGCCAATCCCTGTCCAACCCGCCTTGGGATCGACAAGTTGACAAACGGGCAGCACGTTCCTTGTGTTCCTTGTGTTCCTTGTGTTCCTTGTGTTCCTTGTGTTCCTTGTATCCCCCCCCCCCCCGGCCAATGGTTTCATCATTGCATCGAGCTTGCAGCCTTGCACCGAGCCAGCACCGAGTTCGGCACTGGGGTTTCCTGCACGGGTGAAAAGCGGCATGATTGCCGGTTGGCCAAGGAATCTGCGACTCTTGCGACTCTGCGACGTCGGCCTGACTAACCGCGGTAATATGCCATTATTTACATGCTGCACATACAGAGCCCCATTGTCGACCCGCTGAACAAGGCCTGCCTGTGCTCATACACACAACAAGTACGCTGTCCGAGTTTGGAGTGATGCCCCCGAGTCCTTGAGAGTCATTTTCATCCTCCCTCCCCGGTGTCGGCCCGGCGCATGGTGGAAGTGGAGCCTCCGCTGTCCTAAAGCCGTCGATGACCGCTCTTGTCCGCTCGTAAAGAGATCACGAACGGCCGACCAGCCACCTCGAGGTCCTGATTCGGAGCCATCATCCATTTTTATATGCCTCCATACCTTGCACGTCTTGGCCGGCGTCGACGGCCACTCCGGAAAATGCACTACAAGACTACACCGTCGGTCAGCAGCCAACACGACACATATCCACCCTCGTCCACTTGCTGTTCTTGGTCTGGTTCATGCCCTTCGTTTCATGCTGATACAATTCGAACCGGACAATTGCCGACCACACTCGGCGAGTTGGGCCGTATTTAGGAAAAAAATTTCAATCAAGAAAAATGAAGGAAACACAACAAATAAAATAAACAAACACAACTATAAATAGGAAGGATAGAATAAAAGAAAAACAAGTAAAAACAAGTAAAAATATTGATGAAAACAAATTGGCTATTTTGAAACATGTCACGGACCATGCACCCGCGCTTATTCAACGCGGACTCGGGAAGTCATTTCCCTCATCTCGTGCACATGTGCAAAATCCATATATGCATGTTGTACATGCGGAAAATTGGGCATCTTTGCCCACACAGCGGCAATTGCCCCCCCGAATTTTTATTTCCGAACAAGCCATTCCAGATTCCAGAGGACACATGGAATGCTACCCCGTGCGGCTCATCAAGGTTGGTTCGGACGTCCGGACCGGGCGCATAGCTGCCTCTTGAGGAACCATGAGACGTCGTAGTCTGTAGACTCCATCAACCCCATCCAGGGTAGCATTAGCACGAGCACATCGTGAGAGCCCGAGAGGGGTCATGTGTCCCAGGACGATCGCTTGTAATAAGGAATACCGTGGCGATCTTTGTTGATTTGAACCGGGGGGCCTGCTTGGTGAGGGACGAGAAACACGGTGGTTTTGACGCGACGGGTACGTGATATAAATGCGTGGTAGTGAAAGGGTGCGGAAGGGCTGGAGGGGGGGGGTTTATATCCCCTTGCCAACCTTTTTGCTGTGCATGCCGTTGAACGCGGGCAAGGGCGACAATCTCTATCGCGGTCTACGGGGTACTTGGGCTTCATGGTCGACGCGTCGCCTTCTTTCCCTTTTTGGTATGTTTTTTTTCTGTATTATTTTATTCGTTTGGGGTTTTTGGTGCAGTGCGCGCGAGAGTACCCATGCCAAGACCGAGAACCGCGCATGTGGCATGGAGGGATATTCCGCGGCGCACGTTTAGGTATCCTGTTGCGAGGCGTGTCGTTGAGACAAAGGGGTATTTAGTCATGGGTTTTTGAAAACAAAACATGTGCCTATGTAAAAATAAAATAAATAAATAAATAAATAAATCGAAACGACTACGATCGAATCCATCTTTTTCAACCGATAGACCGACTTCTTTTTAGAAAGAAACGGCAGTGTAACGGGGGCTTTTCCCTTGAACAATGACAAAACTAGAGGCATCGCCACATTGTTGTTGAGCTTCGATGAAGGATGGCGTACTTGACCATTGATATCTCAACGTACCTAACAGACAGCAAACAAATAGACACAAGAAGACGTTGGAAACAAAAGAAGACACAAAACACAAAACTAGCCAAGCCCGCTCAGCGGACAAACCGACAACTCCTCGCTCCTTTGGCCCCAATCATGTGTACAGTACCATTCTGATGTCTTTGTTGTAGGGGCTTCCCCAAGTTGTGACGAGGTGATGATTTGATGAATGAAGGGGATGCCAGTGAGACGGCACACGTCTGATGAGTACCGTATAAACATGAGTTTGTATGTCGCAAAATATACCAAAAAAAAAAGAAAGACAAAAGGAAAAAAAAAAGTGCAGATCCTCCTCTTCCGACGCCTTGTCTCGACCTAGCTCTTGGTGGGAGGCTGAGTCGTCGCGTCTTGATGCTGAGGCTGGGGCTGAATTTCGTGCAATTCGTGTTGCTGCTGTGGTTGCTGCTGTGGTTGCTGCTGTTGTTGCTGCTGGATCCCGCTGTATTGATGCTGTTGCTGCTGCTGCTGCTGATCGACCATGGGCGCCTGATTCCCGCTGTACTGCGAATAAACCGGGACCTGAGGACCAAGAACCTCGAGCGGGCCATCATACCGTCGCAAAGCCACCATGCTGTTGCACGACGAGCACCGGTACTGGGTGTCCTCGAACCAGCCTGCCAGACAAGGCAGACAGGTCAGACAGACGCAAACGAGGCAGAGGACTGCACCGATGACGCTGAGAGAAGAGAAGAAAGCGGTTAGCCTCATGTCTATTTCGCTAATATGGCTATGGTCATTACTTTCTCATTGACCGATTTTTCTGGCCTCCATCTATTTTGAAACTCACATTTGCATAGACGTGCCCTCGCGCCGAACCACCGTCATAGCTCGTTTATGACAAAAGGGACAGTCGATCCACTGAGGCTGGTCGGACAGCTGGTTCAGGGGAATGACCGTGGGGATAGACTGAGCATTTTGAGCATAATTCCGGCCCTGGGGATTCTGGCCCTGGGGAATTTGGCCCTGAGGAATCTGGTACTGATTCTGGCCCTGCGGACTCTGGCCCTGAGTAGAATTCTTGGCCTGATCATACGGAGGAGGCAAGGTCTGCGGTACGGGTTGAATATTGTTGTCGGACGTTTGCGTCATCGGCGCGGCCTGGTAGGTATCTTGGGGAAGGGCGGGAGGCAGATTCTGCTGCTGCTGCTGCTGCTGCTGGGTAGCCATTGATGGGGTTGCTGATGTTGAGTCTCGTCGTCGTCGTCCCGTCGTCGTCGTCGCGCAAAGGATGAGCTGGCGGTAAACGGAAGATGCACAGAAATAAAGACGTCGACACAAGACCTAGGGAACTGGATTTCGCCTTGCTTTCTCAAGCGGTTTCGCCTTACTTTCTCAATCCGTTTCCCCCTTCCACCTCAGCCCCTGGTGCCATTCACCGAAGCAGGCAAAGCCCTGCCGCTGCGCCTTTGTGCAGAGCTGAAATTATTACCGGGATAAGCCTCGGTTGGGGGGGGGGGGGAACCTGGTCGACTGCCGGGCACTTTAGCCATTATGCTGACGAGCTGGGCTGGTGAGCTACCAGACCAAACGAACCAATTTCAGTCGAGCAGAAGAGGCGTACCGTTACGAGGTCGATTGTGCAGGCCTCCAGTCAGCATGCCAAAGGCTTATGAGCCGTTGTTGGACGGGGAATTTGAGGCGGCCTTTTTCATCCAAGATTGGATTTCTCCTCCCCGTCGTCCCTCTGTATTGGGAGGAAGGGAAGGAGGGAAGCATGCGTGCCTGCCTCGCTTACAGGGCAAACATAGCGGAGTGGGTCTACCGCGTCAGGCGGCTGATGTCTTTTCTTCAGTCCCCAGATGTCAAGAGTCTCACTCATCAAGCTTGACCGGGCCACGGCCAACCACCGCCCAACCACCGCCCAACACCGCCCACCTCGAGATCCAGTCGGGCTGCCTGTCGAGCTGCCTTACCAGCGCCTCTGTCTGTCTGGCCTTACAGGGCTGCAGCTCGCCTGCGCATTCGTCAATCTTCATCGACCGAGCTTCTTCATCTTGATGCTTGCCCGCATCGCCGCCGCATCCAGTCATGTTCCTCCAGCATTTGACCGTTTGAACAACACAAACCCCCCCCCCCCCCTTCTCTCCGGAAATGACAAACAGTGGAGAGGCGACGGCACGACGTCCCAACGTGTGGCGTATTCCCCCGACGCAATGACGCGCATCCCTGTGATTTTTTTTGCTGTAATGTTCTGTTTTCGACTCATCTTACCAGAACATGCCAAGGGTCAATGTGGTCAATGTTCTCGAAACAGCTTCGTGGCGTTTTTCCTTCCCGACCATGTGACTACCGGCTGCATCTGTCATACGAGATCCCAAAGGCAGGATGAGCAAAGATGAACGAGTATTTCCATATTTGCCATCACACCCCAGATGATGCCTGTTTGTGTGTATGCACGTGGGAAACAATCGAGTTTGGGCTGCGCTTTCGAGCAAACGTGGCAAGTTGCATTGATGCAGTACAACCCTTTGAATACGCACCATGCATTGAATTCAGATTCAGACTATGTAGGGTTTCATGAGGTCTCGAGCCGCAACACGCGAAACTTGAGCAAGCAGCTATTCTGTGCTACGAGGCGGTTTTCTCTCTCCCCCTCTCTCTCTATTCCCCAAACAACTGTCAACGTTTCAGACACAAACCGACAGGCAGGAGTTGTGACGGCCACTTCAGTCTGTGTCAAAAAGACAGCTGCGGATATGTACGTGAGAATGAAGATTGATGGAAGCGTCTAGACAGAGCAATGCTGCTTCTTCGATTGCACTCAATAACGTGTGTACATTGCGTCGTTGGGTGCAAAAGTTCAGAATTCCGTACACCAGTCACCAGCACCGATAAGATATGAGATAAGATAAGAAGGGCTGTGCTTCTTTTGCGCCGCCCATGAATTTTCCAAACCAACCTTTCAGAGCCTCCACCCTCAATCACCAGACTCTGTATCCGCCTCTCTCTATTTCCTTCCTTTTCTTTTTTATTTCAAACCAATCAATTACACGAAATCGGTCTTGGAGAACCACCCAGTGAAATGAGCAAACCCGACATCATGGACGTCGACACCGACGTGACCGACGTGCCTGACGTGCCCGACGTGCCCGACGACGATCCCATCACCGCCACCTACAACGTCTTCCTCAACCCAGCCCTCCCCCAAGGCCGCCGCCTCATTGTTCTCCAGCAGCCCAACCGAACCGACAACACGCCCCGACCGGCCCCGACCGAGCTCCGCCTCAAGTCCCACTCGGGCATGGTGGAAGTCGACCTCCCCCTCGACAACACGGAAGCCTACGACCGCGACAAGGGCCTGCGCTGGGGCCGCATCCTCCAGGCGTCCATGGCGGCCAAGAACGGAGGCAGCCACGGCCTCGCGGGCGGGTTCGGATTCGGCGCCGTCCAGCAGCGCGGCAAGAAGAAGGGCGAGGGGGACGACACCGACGTGTACATGGACTGGAATGAGGCGGTTCGGCAGGACAAGGTGCTGAAGACGCAAACGCTGGGGGGGCAGTATCCTGATACGGATGAGGTGCAGTGTATGGTTGGGGTATTTCAAGGAAGTTTGTGCCCCCCCCTCTTTTTTTTTGACTTGAAAAAGAAGAAGAGAAGAAAGGGAGAAGAAAAGACTATAAGCATACACATGCATCGCTAACCCTCTGCCCAACAGAAAACCTCCACCTCACACCCGTCTCATCCCTCGTCCACCTCCGCCCCCAACTCCACCACCTCGATGCCGCAACGCAGCAGGAGCGCAACGCCCTGGCCTCGGCATCCAAGGAATCCGCCGGCTCGTCCGGCACGGCCGCACGCGCCATCCACATGACCATCAAGAATACCGCCGACGGCGATGCCGTCACCACAGAGACCATGGCCGACCGCCTGCGTTATGTCCAGAGCGAGAGCTGGCGCAAGATGCGCTACACGGACGAGAACGAAGAGGCCGCGTGGGAGGTATACAATGAGAGCCTGTTCCTTCGGCCCGGTGCCGCCGCCGCGGACAAGAAAGCAGACGACGACGACGACGACGACGACAAGGACAAGCAAGCCCTGGATACGGATCTAGAGACGCAGGTGCCCAGGCTGGGAGCCAAATGGCGAGACAGGCAGATGCTCGAGGCCGTAAGCGGCATCGTGAAGCCCGACGACCCGGACCCCCAACCCCAACCCCAACCCGTCATCAAGCCGGAACCCAAAGTCGAGGCCCGTCCCGCCGCAGACGAAGCCAGGAAACCCAAGGCGCGTCCCCGCGGTGGTGCTGCCGCCGCCGCCTCCGCAAGGGGAGGCACCCGTGCCAAGGTCCCCTCTGCGACCATCAACATTGATTAGGAGGCGCTTGCGTCGTTTTTTTTTTTTTTTTTGTTCCCTGCGTGCAAGGGGATGCTTCCAAAATGGATTCAGCATGATAACTTGGAAGATTGCATTCATGACGGCGTAAACGGTAAACGGTAAATGGTGAACGGGTACATACATGTATTTTTGTGTCCCCCTTTTTTTTCGTAGTTTCTACACACCTTCTTGTAGCCAGTACATATCCACGAGCACACATAGGCAAAGCCGGCGTACTCGCTCCAGATCCCCTGAAGGCCTTGAAGGCCTTCAGGGATTCCCCGTAAGTGGTGACAGACAAGTCCATTCATGTTGGATACTACCACCCTCCACAGCATCGAAGGAGTGAAGAAACGAGTTCAACCATACTGGATATAAACACCCTGCGTAGCGTGGAAAGGGGTGATGCACGAATCCATTCATAAATATGAGCCCCCCAGCATCGTACACCACGAACAAGCCACTCTCGTCGCCAGGAATCCACATATATCGCCTGAGCTCAACGCGCCGACGTTGGTGGGCGGTAACTTCTGCGGCCCTCCTGGGTGGAAGGGTGGAAGGGTGCACGACATGAGACTCCATGGTCATTCGTTTTCTAGACAAGACAAGATATGAAACGAATTTACACCAAGGAAAAAAGGAAGAAAAGGGGAAGAAAAGGGGAAGAGAAAAAAAAATATAAAAAGGATAAAAAAATTTCCCAAAACCATCGTCTTGTACAACACAACGTGACCGTCAAGAAAAAATATGTATATATGTATATGTATATATATATATTGATGACATGGCAATGTTTGGCACCCAACTCCCGTCCCATGAAGCCAGCTGGCCTTTTTTATTTTTTTTTCGCTTCATTCTTTTTTCGTTTGCCTTCCCAGTCATCTCATCCACCGGCGGGATGTCTTCCGACATGACGTGACTGCTTTCGCGCGTCACGGGTTCCCATGTACCTGCGGGCCCGTCATCGTGTGTATGAGGCTCTTGCGAGCGATGGTCGTCAAAGAGTATGGTGAGGAAAATATTGTCACAGGAAAAAAAAAGACACATGAAAGAAGGAAGAAGAATGAGAAAAAGAGAAAAGATTGAGAGAAAAACAAAAACAAAGAGGTGTTGCTTGCCTCTTGATGCCCAGTTTTTTTTTTTTTTCTAAAAACAAACCAACCCTCATTCACATCTCTGATCTTCTCTCTTTATTCATACAGCTCAAGTTCTCTTAACCCCATTCACTGCAATAGCTCCACATCCAGACCAATGGCTCGCATGAAAAGATTGACACTGCCGAGTCGCTCTGCAGCCATGGCCGGCGGGAGCGTCTTGGACATGGATACCGTGTCCAGGACTCGGTCCTTGACAGCAAGTACAAGTCGGGTCTGCTGATCGTGGGAAGCGCTAACACCCATGGCGGCGAGCAGTTGCCAGACGTATACATCGATTCCGGCATTGACGCTGCCGGGGAAAATATATGGTAATGATGGCTCAAGTTTGCTGAAGAGTATCTCAAAAGTTTGGTCCCTGTCAATCATTTTATGTTAGTGCATGTACGTATGCGTGCGTGCGCGTGTGCGTCTCGGATGGACAAATTTCGACGTCGTACCATTTCTCCCATTGCTGGGGATTGCCTGCCCCCGTTTGTTTCAAGAGCACAGCGCGACTGAGGATAAGTGTGAGCATAGAGACACCAATCCTGGTTCGGGCGATAAAGTCCACGTCGAGCTTCGTCGCAATCAGGTGCAACACTCCGTCGACAATATCCAGGCCCGTCTCGTTAAAGTATTGCATCAAGGACGGCATCACGGTGGATATGAACAAGTCAATGTTCTCGCGCATGCGCGAGTTCAGGTCGGTCTCGCCGCTCGTGATGGCTGCCCCCTGGACCACATCAAGTTGGTCAAGATGGTATATAATCATGGTCAAAATGGTGGTCCGCTGCTCAAATGTGAGATGGGGGAAAATGCGTGGGATGGCTCTCTTGCCCTTTGCACAGGACAAAAAGGCGATGAAAGGGTGAGGCACGGTTGCGCCGATGGGCTCATGGACTTTCAATTCTTGCCACAGCTTGAAGTTGTACGCCTCCAACGTCGCTGCCCACTCCCGTCGCTGCTCATCCAGCTCCATGTCCGGGGTGTTCATCATCGGGGGCGGAATAAGACGAATGTGGTCCTCGATCTTCATCAAGGTGTCGTACACTTTCTCCACATTCTTGAGTATTCGCTTTCGATCGAGAACCGTTTCTTCCCTGGGCGGGGACTTTTTGCCGTTGCTCGACCGTTGGCTTTCGTTTTCGGGACGCTTGATGTTGAGCAGGGGCTTGGGCGTCTTCGCGTTGCTGAACGAAATCTTGCCCAGACTGCCGGCAATGACAAGCTGGGGATTCTTGGGTTTGTTCTTCGCAGCCTCGACAGCCCTTTGGACCTGCTGCTCCATTCGCTGGATGTGGTTTTCGGCCGGTCGGCCATGGCGTCGCATGCCTCCGTGACGGCCTCCGGTCTGAAACAGGTACGTCTGAGCAAAGTTGCTTAGAGGCTGACTGGGATTCTGTCTCTGGCCAGCTCTGATGTGACTGTAGACCTGATAGTAGAAGTCCTCCGCAATGGAAGTATCCGAGCCCTGCTCGCCAGTATTTCCAGTAGCAGAAACGAGCTGTTGCAGTTGGATCCTCGTGATGAAATTCTTGTCCTGAGGGGTCATGAGGCCGTTGTCCTTGGACAAGAGCCAGATCTTATGGTTGCGCTTCGCTCGCTTGGTTTCCTGGTCCAGGAAGGCTGCCTTTTCATCCTCAGACATTTGCATGATATGAGGATGAGCATGCAGCTGAGCCAGGCCAGGAATGGACGGCTGAGAACGATGACCATAGGAATGTGACAAGCCACCAACTGTAGAGTCTCCTGCACCGCGAACTGGATGTTGCAGTATGGAAATGGATTGCACGGCCGGAACATGCTGCCGCGACTGCTGCTGAGGCGGTGTCGGCAGGACTTGTTCAGTTTGTTGGGTGTGGGTGCTCGAAGGACGGTGCAAAACGGCAACGGGATGACCATGACCAGACAGCCCCTGTTGTTGTTGTTGTTGTTGTTGGTGTTGTTGTTGTTGTAGTTGCTGCTGCTGCAGAGGCTGGTTGGTTCCTGTATAGCTCGTGAGGGGTGACTGTTGGAAGATGGCAGGATCCGAAAAAGGGAGCTGGGGCTGGGTCGGCTTGGAAGCCTGGCTGCGCATGGAAGCCTCTACTTCTTCCAGGCTCATGACTTTTCGGCCGGCCGGGACAGATGACGGTTGCGGAGCATGTTCCCGGGGTTGGGACGCAGCGGTCTCGGTCGGCCCGATACCCCAGATACTCTGATCAACGTGAAGGTCGGGCATGGGCTCATCCCGATACTTTTCGTACCCGGTCCGAGCCGGTTTCTGGGCAGGTTGTTGATGGGAGTAGTACGAGGTGGGCTGCACGGGCGCAGCGGAGGGCTGAGCGTACGTCGAGTTGTTCCTCGACGCGGGTTGCTGACGGTTGAATCGGAGGTGCTCCTCCTCGATAGCATCAGCTACTTTAGCAGTCTGCCCGAAAAAGTCAAACTCCTTACCAACGGTTCCCGCGACAGTGCTGTCCCCGCCAAAGGTGTCGTCGTTGAAGGCGTCGCCCGTCTCCTCGAGCTGGTCGCCCAGTCCATCGTACGTGTCCTCAAAGTCGAGAGCGTCATCTTCCTCGTCCCCGCGTCCCGAGAGACCGGCGAAAGGGTCATGAGCCTGCGAGAAGCCAGGTGCCGCCGTGTTGTGATGACCACCACGAGGGCCAGTGTCGAATCCGAAGAACGACATGGTGCATGTGCTGGAATCCAACCCAGCGACCGGGTCAGCAGCAGCGCAGAGACTTTGGTGTCAGAGAGAGGTTGGCAGCGAGTAGATAGTCTCGCAAGCAGGGCGATGCGCGCCAAAAATTGCAGTTGAACTGACTGCCAAGCTGTTGTTGCCGTGGAGAGATCGGTTTTGGTCGAAAGCGGCTTCATTCATTCTTTGCCTCCGCCCTCGGTCACGTGACTCGGACTTTGCATCATCACTCTGAGTCTGACGAGGAAGAATACCATTACCGACTACCAAGTTCCAACTACCGACCACTCGATAATTTACGTTTTATTCACTATCAAGGGAAAGCGGAGCTTTGGCGTTTTTGCGTCATGATGGTGCAAAGCGCGGAGAAGGCGTGAAAAGCGCAGCTTCCTGCTTTGCGTCTGAGAGATGAATACAACAAGGCCGACCGGTGGAGATGGGAAATATCGTGAACATTCATCATCAGGCTATTAGTTCATACAAGCGGCAACGCATTTTGAGTTGTGGCGTTTAGAAAAAAAAAACGTTTGAAATACGGAAATTTAGCGGCGAGTTTTCTGCTATGTGAATAGACGAGCACTAAAAAGTATGCACACTGCGGAGGGAGAGGGAAGAAGACAGCTTGCGAAGAGGCTGCTAGGACTAGGGATGCGACGCTCTCCCTGCGCCTAGGATGTCGATAAATTCGGCTGGCATAGAACTCCAGTGTAGATGCTATTGGGCTTGGAGAACTATTAAGATCAAGAACTATTATTCCCTTGGGTCCTTGGGTCCTTGGGTCCCTGGGCTCTTTGGATTGTGTGAAGATGAAAAAAAAAATACACACTTTTAGAAGGTAAATGCAGAAGAAAGTGGAAAGAATGAAGCTTTTCAGATAAAGGAAGGAGCTTTGGTGGAATAAATACTACTAGGTCTTGCCGTTGTAAAAGTTGATCTGTTATTGATCTGCTGTTAGGTAAAAAGCTACTGAAGTTAAGAAGCCATTTTAGGGAAAAGGCTTCTGGAGAAGAAAAATCTATTAATAGGTACAAAACCCTAGTAACAGCCTCCAGAGTCCAATAGCACATCTGACACACTGTTCAAAGAAAGAAAAGAAAAGAAAAGAAAAGACACAAAAAAAGACACAAAAAAAGACACAAAAAAAAAACCTTGTCCGCATAAGCATCTAAAAGACTCTATCCCAAAAGTCCTGCAAAGTTTGGACCTTCCGTCTTGTCATCTACTGTCTTCGCAGTGAGTCTGCCAAATTCCAAGCCTCTTTCCCGACGAACCACTGCCACGACCTCTTGATCCGATGCTTTCATATGCACGACTTTCCTGTCCTTGACCTCTTTATGAACAGTTCGGTCTCTGTGAATTCCTCCCCCGATATATCTTTATTCACGACGTCCCGGTCCGTTACTTCGTTTCCACGACTTTCTTGTCCGTGATCTCTTAACACATGTACCCCAGTTCTTTGGCTTGCTAGTCCGATATTTCTTCATCGGCGGCGTCTTGGCCGTAACTTGGTTATCGACGTCTTTCTTATCCATGGCTGCTTCAATTGGATCTTTATCGCCCGTGATTTTCTGAACGCGGTCCTTCTCAGCCGTGGCTGCTTCAATTGAATCTTTGTCGCCCGTGGCTTTCTGATACACGTCCTTGGAAGCTCCCGCCAGTAAATGACCCGCTGGCCTCTCCCAGTTCCAGAACGGCTCGCCAAATTTGACCAAGTTCTTCCGCCGAAGAGTTGCACAAAGCGGCTTCTTTATCCTCGTCGTTTCTCCATTCGGGCCATGAATTACTCCCCACCCCGGAGGGACGTCGGGCATCCCAAACCAATGAATCCAAGTATCGGCAGGTTCAAACTTGGTCGCTTTTCTTTTAACAAGCCAAGTATCCAGGACGTCCCGGAATGTTTGAACATCGTTGTCCAGCTTTACATCAGGATGTTTGACCCACTGCCTCTGTAGTAGTGCGTCAGCATCTTGCTGCTCATGCGGAACCTCGCGGACATGCACATCTCGAGTAATAATCTCGTAAAGCGTAAACACAACGCCTTTCCAATCATCACAGTGAGGTGAATAGTAATCACCAATCATAACTGAGTATCCAAAGTCAAATATTTGAAGATTCTCCTCCCGTTGATCGATAACGAGGTTCCGCGGGGCTATGTCTTGGTGCATTACACCATAGCGATAGTTTAGATCATCCACGACAGACAGCAGCTGGTGAAGCCAACGGAGACGAAATGGCCTGGTCGTTGCAGTATCATCTAGGCTGCCGCCGGGGATGAACAGACTGGTGAAGCCGACGACGCCCTCTGTGATGTTGTCAAGTACGACGGAATCGAAAGGAACTATGTGCGGATGATCGCGTGGTAAGCGGCTCCAGCATTCAAGTTCACGCCAAGTTCTGAACATGCTATTCTGTATAAACCAGTACTTGAAGACAGCAATTGTTTCCACGCGACCGTTGAGACGCGGAGGGTCTGTGTAGGAAACCAGATCGACCTGATTGGCTAGTCTGTCTAGCTCCGTCAGGTTAGTCAAGTAGACGGTCTTGACGGTGAATGGGAGCTTCAGTGCTTTCAACGGATGGTTATTGGCGTATTGAGTCATATCCTCTTCCGGGTCCGTGATGATTGTAATAGGCCCATCCGGCTCTGTGAAACGAATCCCATAGACACCGCTGCCAAGCTTGTCGATGCATCTCTGCAGCTGGTTTATACAGACTTCCTCAGTAGCATCAACGTCTTTGTCGTTTTGAAGCGGAACTGGCGGGTCATATGTGACGGCGAAAAATCTTCTCTGGTCTATATCCACGATACACCAAGTGTAAGGGCCGCCGTTCACTAAGTTGCCCTCCACTGGGACCAACCGGGTTTCAGAGTCGATCATATCGAAAGCGTTGTAGGAATATGGGAGGGCAGAGCAGGGAATGCAGGAGAGTAGAAAGTGGAATTCCAAGTCAGAAGTTGAAGTGTTTGTTGGTGAATCCTGTGGCTGGCGCCTCAAGAGTACTGGTCCGCACTGCGTAGGTGAAGGAAGTGCTTAGCTAGATAACTCAGGAGAGCGGATTGGGAATCGAAAAAGCAGTCCAGTCCAGTCCAGTCCAGTCCAGTCCAGTCCAGTCTGGTTGGGGTGACGGCGTTCACGCGTTTCGCGGCGAACTCACCCCAGCAATCCGCCACAACCAATCGCAACTTGCAAGCCCAACGGAGATACGTACCTGTGTACATGTACTTACCAATGCATGTACTGGATATTACGTACCTAGGTACTTAAGTACTTAAGTACCTACCTAAGCCTAAGTACCTACCTAGGTACCTAGGTGCGCCACGCCTGCTCCTGGTGACAGCCCGTGACAGATCTGTGACAGTTTTAAGCAACTAAAAGTATTATAAGGTATTACAAGACAGCGTATTATAATTATAAAACGTAAAATTGTCACGAAATTTGGCGGAGGCTGTCACCAGGAGATAGGTCCGCGCAGCTAGGTAGGTACCTACCTGCGCGGACCCGTCTCCTAGTGACAGCCCGTGACAGATTTCGTAACAATAACGCTTTTTATAATTATTATAAAAGTTATTATAATATAGCGCTGTCTTATAATAGTTAATAAGATAGTTATTATTTTTATTTATAATTATATATATTATATAAGTAAAAATAGTAATATTACTTATATTTTATTAAAAATCCTTTTTAATAAAGTTATAGTTTAAAACTATAGTATTATATTATATTTACTTACTTTATTTAGCCTAATTAATATAAAAATATTATAATTCTAATTATATATAATAAAAGTTATTAGCTTTATATATATTTTTTATATAAAACTATTATTATAACTTATTAGAGTTATAAGGTAAGAAAAGTACTATTTTATATATTATAAATTTAAATATTTATAAAAGTAGCTATATTATAACTATACTTAACTAGTATATTTATTACTAAATAATATAATAATATAATATATATTAGTATAATAAATAATAACTATTTTAAAAAGCTATAGCTATTATAAAAATTAATAAATTATTTTATATATTATAATTATTACTATATTTTAATTATTATTTTTTATACTTTATTAAGTTTATATACTAACTATTAATTAAAACACTTTTTATATTTAAATAATATCTTTAATTATAATATTATAATTAAATTACCCCTTACTATTATTTTAATTAAAACATTACTATAGTTACTGAATATTTAGTTTTATAATTAATTACTAATAAATTAATTTATTAAGTTTTATAGTATAATTATATAATATATTACCTATATATAAATATATATTTTTAATAATACTTTTAATATTATTATAATAATCTATAAACTCTTATTAAATAAGACTATAAAAGTAATTTTTTATTTTAGTTAAATTCTTCTATATCTTAATTATAGCAGCGAATATAAAGTTATTTAAATTATATAAACTGCCTAAATTAAGATTATTTAATTATAAGCTAATAAGAATTAGTATATAGTTAGTAAGATATTTTTTGTTTAAATTTATTAAGAATTATAAAAGCCTAACTATATATATATAAAATATTAAATAATAACTAAATATAGTAAATAAATCTATAAATATTATATACCTTATTACTCTTTTTTAAGTTATAATTTTATAGATCTTTTCCTAAATTTTTAATATAGAGTTTAGTAACTTAAATATAATAACTATATAACTAAAATAATATAGGGTAGGGGTAAGATTTAGATAGGCTTTTCCTCTAGTATTGTTACGTGCTGGATGTCACACGTAAATAGGGGTACTCACACAAATAGGTGTGGTACATTATGAAGTTATAAGAAGAAGGAACACTTAAGTTATAGGTAGGTAATTAAGTGTATATATGGTTGAAGTTATTCTTCTCTAGCTATACGTAGCAGAACCCTTCTTTTATAAGGTAGGTTCTGCCCCTAGGAATAGATTATAATAAGTCCCCCCCTTTATAGAAAAAAATATAGCTTATTTTAAGCTATTTAAATAAGAAAAAAAAGAAAAAAAGAAAGGAAAGGAAAAAAGTAGGCTTATAGTAGCTTACCTATAAAGCTAAGGAATTAAAAGGAAAAGAAATAAGCTATATAGTTTATATATAGCTAGGTTATAGCTTAATTTATAGAAGTTATACTAATAATAAAAGAAAATATAGGTAAGTAAAATTAGTATAATATCCTATATTCCTTATAAACCTATTATACCCCCTAGGGTTTACCCTTAGTGTACTACTATATTCTATACTATTATTACTTATTTTTATTACTTATAAATATATTATTATTACTAATAGCCTCCTCCTTACTAGTAGCTTTATTAGCTATAGGGTTATTAAGGTCTATAGTATAGTTTTAGTATACTATTATAAAGTAAATATTACTAGCTAAGGTATATTAAACTATAAAGTTAACTAGGATTCTTTTAAAGATCTTTTATTCTTAGTAGTTAGCTATAGCATTAAGGGTATAAATATTAAGGGTTATAACTATAGCCTTAGCTTCCTTTTAATATTAAGTAAAACCTACTTTATTATAAAAATATATTATACTAAAGTTAAGTTCCTACTTAGTTTTATTAGTACCTATACTATATTAATCCTTTTAGGTATTATTAGTATATATATTATAGCTTATTCTATTAATTAATATTTAAATATAAGTAGTAAGTATTTAGATCTTCTTTATACTAATATAAAGAACCTTATAGTGTATATTAACTAAATATAAATAATACTTAATAAAGATACTAGCTTAGTTTTCTATTAGTTTATAATAAGTAATAAAAATATAGCTAGTGTTAGTATAGTTATAGGCTTTAGTAAAATAAATAAAGAAATTAATAAATTATTAAGCTTAAAGGATTTTAAAAAGAATAATTTTATTATAAAGGTTTATTATATTCTTAATACTACTTTTAGTATAAGCCTAAAGATTTTACTTAGTAAAAGTCTTATTAATATAAATAGTAATAATTAAAGAGAGCTAAATAAAAGTATTTATATTTAGCTTTATAATATAGTAAATAAAAGCTATATTTATCTTTAATAAGCTATTACTTACTAAAAGGTAGTGTAATCTATAGATTTTATAAAGTAAAAATATTTTATAAAAACCCTTTTTAATAAAGTTCTTAGTAGTTATAATATAATATAATTTAAAGATAGAAGGTTTTTTTATTTATTATATACTGCCTATAGTATTAATGCTATAGTAAGCCTTAAAATATATATTACTTAGTTTAGTAAAAAGGTTAAGTGCCTTTTTATAATTTTAATTAATCTCCCTTTTAGTTAAAAGGGTCTTTTAAGGTAAAGTTAGTATTATATAGCTAGTTATAATAGTTTCTATATTAAAATTAAGGAAACTCTATATAGCTATATAAAGAAATAAAGGTTTTATATAGAAAAGTAGCTACTAAAGGGATAGTAAAGGGTATAGCTAAGTATAAAAAAAATACTAATAATAATAATAAAGAAAAGGATAGGAGTGGCTTATAATAAAAAGGTAATAATATTATTAATTAAAAAGGGGTTATAAGGGAATTATAATAAGGTAAGGTTTTTATATTTAGTAGTATGCTTAGGTATTTAGGCTATAGCCTTAACTAAGTAAATAAAGAATTAGGATATTATAGTATTCTATAACCTAAGGTAGGCATTAGTATTAGTAATGCTTTCTATATAATAGAAATATAGTTTTTATAGCTTAAAGTTAAGAGTACTTATATATTTTATTTACCCTAATATTAACTAATTATAGGTAGAATCCTATAAGGATTCTATATTTCTAACTATAAAAGTTATAAAATTAACCTATCTTACTAAATTATTATATTTCTTACTAACTTTAGCCCCTTAAGGTAGAAAGTAATATAGAATATTTAAAATTACTTATACTTATATAACTATTAAAATTTCTATAATAAAATACTACTAAAATAATAGTATAAGAAATAATAAAAATACTAAAATATCCTACTAAATAAATTACTAAAATCTCCCTTTTATAGTATAGTTATTAAATTACTTATATTAGCTAGCTAGTGCTTACTATATATAGAATACCTTAACTAGGGAGTTAGAGTATTAACCCTATTATGCTTATTAGAATATATTATAGTGAATAACCTAGGGGTGCCTATAAGGGGCGCTACTAAGGTCTTAATAGTTTATATTTTAGCTTTAATAGCCTTTATATTAATTTAGAGTAATTTAATAAAGGTTTTAATAGTAAAGATTAAGGCAGCTATAGTGGATTTATATTTCTCTAATATAATAAGGTAGGATTCTATATCCTTTATAGCCTTTACTATAGGTATAGATTTAGTAGCCTCCTTAATTTTAATATTAATTATCTTTAGGGTTTTAATCTTTATAATATTATAAATATTTATAAGGCCTTTAATACTATTATAGTATATTTTAAATAGTTTACTATAGTTTATTATAGTAGACTTAAGAGCTTTTATAGCTATTTCTAATACTATAATATATATAAGGACTTTATTTTATATACTTAATAACTACTTAGCTATAATAATAGCCTTATAAGCGCTTAGCTTAAGGATCTCTATAAGGTAGGACTTACTAACTATTACTAAAAGGCTATTAAAGGTTCTATTTAGGTAGCTAAAGGTATTGCTTATATATTTAGTAATAATAATAGCCTTAGCTAGGAGTTAGGAGGTTTAGTAATAGTTTTTATAGCTACCTTTATTCTCTTAAATAAAAATAGCTATTTAGAGGGAGTTATAAGTAGTATAAATTACTAGGAGTTTTAATTTACTTTTAGCTTAAGCTTTATTACCCTTTATAATAGCTACTATAGTTTTATTACTTTAAGTGTTAAATCCCTTAAAAATATTAATATAATAAGCTATTACTTTTAAGTATAGTTTATAAAGAGAATTATCTTTCTTAATGCTAAATCTATTCTAGCTAATTCTAGCTTTAGCTTTAGTGAATTCTATACTATAAATATAGAGTATATCCTTAAAGGCTTAATCCTTCTTTTTAGGTCCCTACTTATTAGTATATTATTACTTTATATAGTCCTTCTTTATATTAACTATAGCTATAAAGTTAATATTATTTAATTTATTATAGGGTTTATATGCTTTATTATTAACCCTTTTAAACTAATAAAGATATTAGTGTATTAGGGTATTAGTAATATATCTTACTATATTCCTAGTAATAGTTAATAGTTTACTAGTTATATTTATTAAGGATTAGCCTACTAAGGCTTAAGCTTTAATGCCCTTAGCATTACCTATCCCTTAGTTATCTATATTATTTATATTAAAAATATCCTTATTCTTATTAGGGTTAACTATAGTGGTCTAGGGAGTAATATAGGGTATACTTATATTATTACTATATTTATTATAGAACTTACTATTTTAGGTAGCGTAAGCATCTTCTAGCTAGTTAGTTAAAATACTAGTTTTTTAGAGATAAAGGTTAAATATAAGTTTTAATAGGTTAGCTAGGTTAATATTATAGAAATCTATACTATTCTTAAGTTTAAAGGCTAATTTCTTTAAAAGGCTTATAGGAAGCTATTAGTAAGGATAGGGCTTAATAAGGGCTTAAATATATAAGGATAGGGAAAAATATAGGAGTTTACTATATATATTTTACTAATACTTTTCCTAGCTTAACTTTTACTAGGGTTTAATATAGTAATTAGTAAAACTAGTGCTAATAACCTTTAGCTAGTGGATTTAATATACTATAGAAAGGCTTAGAGAGGTTTAAGGTTTAAGTAGTATATTTATATAAGCTAATAAAAGCTATAGATTAACCTAGCTAATTAATATAAGGAAAGAAGGCAGTAGTATATAAATTTTTAAGGAAAAAAGGAATAAAAGAGTAAAGAAAAGAAGGTAAAGAAAGAAGGTAAATAAGTATAGGAAATAAAGGATTTTATATGCTTTAATAAGGCTTTTATAGAAGTAAGCTTAAGGTAAGCTCTTATAATATGCTAGGAGTTAGGAAATAATTAATATTTTCTACTAATAAGGAATTCCTTATATATATTTATAAAATTAAATGCTAGGCTAGTATAACTTAAAATATTTATTAATTAGGAGGTACTATAAAACCTTTCTTATAATATTCCTTATTTTAATTAATAGTATTTATAGTAAGGTACTTATTAACTATTTTTATAGTATTAATATATATATTTTCCTTAGAAATCCACTAATTATCTTTAGTAAAGTATCCCTTTTAGTAGATTAAGAAATTAATATAAAGCTTTCTACCCTTTTTTTAAAAAAATTATATATAATATTTTTAAATCTTTTTAATTTCTTAGTGGTTTATTTTTTTTAATTTAATTAAGTTTACTAGTAGTAGTATAGGCTTAACTCTTTTAAAAGGGTTTTTACTTTACTATAGTTTTTAAATATAAGCTATAGAAACTACTAAATAAATTCTTAAAGTTAGTAGGAAATTAAGGTAGAAAGAGAGAGAAGAGATTTACTTTAAAACCCTATATAGTTTAGTATACTAGGGAAACTATTTCTTCTTAGGCTTACTTAAGAGCTTATATTCTAAGTATAGCCTAAGGTATACTATATCCTCTATATTAATATTTACTAAATTATACTAAGAGTTATATTTAATTTTTATAAGTATAGCTATTATTATAATAATATACTTAGCTTCCCTTTAGTATAACTTCTAAAGCACTAATAGGTTAGTATCTTTAGGGTTTATAATAGATTTATTTAGATTTAGGAGAAGGTTTATTACTATAAGTAGCTTATAACTAAGTATAAGTTTATTAAGTAATTAGTTAATTAAGGCTATAGCTATATTATTAAGGTAGTGTTAAAGCACTAAAAGTATTAAGGGCTAAGGGATATTTAGGTTAGTTATAGTGTAATATTATATTATAATAATTATAGTCTAATTTTTATGCTTAGCTATACTATTAGTTTATAGGTAATATACTACTACTATAAGGAATTTTACTTTTAGCTTATAGAAGAGTGTAGTTTTAAGGTTAGAGATAAACTTAAGGTCCTTATTACTAATAATTTCTTATAGTAGTCTTTAGTTAGTAAGGTAGAGTTCTTTTAATAAAAGTTTAGCTTAGATTTCTACTAAATACTTTTTATAGCTTAGAATAAGAATTATTTTCTTATTAAAGAGGTAGTTAACTAGGTAAAGTAAGTTATAGGTAGTAAATCCTTCTACTGCCTATATTATGTTTTTTAAGCTAACTTTTAGTATATTTATAATAAAATCTAATAAAATACTATAGAAAGGTATAGGCTTTATTTAAAGAGGTCTTATTTCCTTTAGGGCTTAAGATTAAAGGACTATATTTTCTCTATAGATATTATAGTGCACTATATAGATATATATTTAGCTACTTATATATAGAAAGTAAACTATAGAAAGCTCTTTAGTTATTCTCCCTACTTTAAAATAGTAAGTATTATTATAAGTTAACTAAAGAAGGGCCTTTATATAGTTTTAAGGGATATAGAGTTAGTGTAATCCTTTTAAATTATAGTAATAAAGGAGCCTATTATTTTAAAGGTCCTAGCTATATAGAGGAATTTATAGTTAGTTCTAATTAGCTTAGCATTGCCTCTCTCTATATATAGTAATACCCTTAATAATTTAGCTATACTTTATATTATACTAGTACCTTACTATTATAGAATTCTTTAGATTCTTATTTATAATAGTAAAGGCTATAGATTCCTCTTTAAAATATATATAAGCATTAAGTTTATTAAAGCTATTATAGTTAGCTACTTTTTTATAGCTAATATTAACTAGTAAATAAGAGAGTGCATTAGGTACTACGTTTAAAGTGCTAGGGATATAGATAATATAGATTTTAAATTGTAAAAGATAATTAATAACTTTAGTAAGCTTAAGGTTAGCTTTATTAAGATTTATTATTATAAGAGAGATATACTTAATAATTCCCTTTACTAGTAAGTGATTAGTAATAATATTTATAGCTAATATATTAAATTAGGCTATTTTCCTTAGTTTCCTTATCCCTTATATAATTATAGCTACCTCTACCTCTATTAAGCTATATTTCTTCTTAATAGCTAAGGTTAGCTAAAAGAGAAATAAAATAAAGTATAGTTTATTACTACTAATATCCTTCCTAGGAATGCTAGTGCTATTTTAATTAATTATTAATTAGAAAGTATATAAGCTAAAACCCTCTTTATATATATTAACCTTAAAGAAAAGGGGCCTTTTAGGGTTATAGTATTAAAGTAGAATTTTAATATATAAAAGTTTCTAAATTACTTTAAAAGATATAATTTCTTACTTTAAGGGCGTAAAACTTACTTACTAAGCTATATATTTCTATGCTTACTTAAATAACCTAATAGGGAGTTTATTTTTCTTATAAACGTTTTAAAGTATTTTAGTCTTTCTATTCTATAAGGGTTTAATATATAAATTAAACTAAGGGATCCCTATATAAAGAAAACTAGCTATTTTAATAAAGGTTTTAAGACTTAAGAGTATAGTAGGTATTTAAAGGTTCTTAAATGCCTTAATATAGTTACTAGTGTTAGTAATACCCTTTATATTTATAATAAAACCTAAGAGCTAAATTAATAAATAGCTAATAAATAACTTCTTAGCTATTATATATAGGCAGCATTTCTTAAGAATTTTAAATATAATTTTAAGGTAAGCTAGGTATTCTTTAAGGGTATTAGAGAAAATTATAATATTATTAATATATACTTATATAAAGGCTTAGTGCTTATAGAATTACTTATTTATAAAGCGCTAAGTATATACTAGGGAATTCTTATATTCTTATATTATAATATAAAATACTTTAATTTCTCTCTTAGAGATAATTACTATTTTATTATAGTGCTTATACTACACTAAGAGCTAGTTAAAGAAACTAAAGGTATTTAGAAGGGATATTTAATACTTTCTATAGGTATTCTCTATAATATCCCCTTAGTTAGGTAAAGGGTATATATTTAGAATAGTAATACTATTTATAGGTTTTATATTAATTACTACTCTTTCTTTATATTCTTTCTTAGTATTATGCTATATAAGGAAACCTAGATATAGGTATAGTGCCTTTTCTTTTACCTTAAAGTAAAATACCTTACTAGCTTTATACTTTTTATTAAAAATTTTATAAAACTTTTTAAAATCCTTTCTACCTAAGTAATATACTTATAAGGGTTTTAGCTAATTTTACTAACTATTAATAAAATTAATATATATTTATTCCTTCTTAGGTATTAGCACTACCCTTTAGTTATAATAAATATTATATATATTAGTAAGTTTAATAAGTTTTTTTATAGCTACTAAGTTAAGATTTATAATTTTAATGCTAAATTTATTTATAATAAATAAAATATTATTTAGGTATATAATGCTATATAAAGGGACGCTACTATTAACTACCTTAAGGTTAAGGTTATTAGCTATATTTTTAGTATCTTTCTTTATCTTAAGGGAAAAGATATCCTTTAGTGTTACTAGCTCTTTATAGCTTAATAGAATATTAATATTATAACTATAGAAGGTAAAGAAATTCTTAATATTATTTATAGTAAAGTAAGAGTTTATAAAGTTTAAACCTTAAAGGTTTCCTAGTTTTTAGTTAGGCTTAATATAAATTAGAAAGTCTGTAAAGTTATAGATTAGTAAGTATTTTACCTACCTATAATTTATAATACTATTAAAAATTTAGTAGTTCTTTAAGATAAAGTAATAAACGCCTATAGCCTTATATATTATATAGTCCTTTTAGAAAACTAGTATAAATTCTAAGCTATATAGCAGTATAGTAATATAGTGTATTGTAATAACCCTCCTAGTTAGGACTATATTAGTAGGGTGGAAAATGCAGCTAGGTATAGTTATATTATATATAGATTAGAAAACAACCCTAGGGTTAATAAAGTTAATTTTAATGCTATAATTATATATAAAATCTATACTAATTAATAATTTTAATGTAAGCTTCTTTATTATATTAGTAGTTATAGTAAAGTAACTAAATACTAATTTTCCTTTAGCTTTACCCTTTATATAGAAGTTAAAGGTAGTAGTTTTTATAATATAAAAGGAGGAATTTATATTATTTATAAGTTTAGGCTTTTAGGTTCCCTATTAAATATTATAACTATTCTACTAAAGCTACTCTTTATTAACTAGTATTAATAAAGTTTTTATATTAAGGTAGATTTTATAGTCCTACCCTTAGTTATTAAAGTAAAGGTTTACCTTAAGATAGGTAGTTGCCTTTCTTTTTTTAGTAATTTCTAGCTAATATAGCCTTACTACTGCTTTAATAACCTAGCTATTAGTTAGTTTTTTAAATACTATAATCTTTTTATAGTATATATTAAGGGGGAGTGTAGGCTTCTTAGTATAGAAAGTGTCTATAAAGTTAGATTTATTTTTATTTAAGTTACTCTTAATAATGCCTTTCTTAACTATATAGTATTCTAAGGATATAAGGTAAGACTCCTTAGCTTCTATATTAAAGTTATTTACTATAACTATATAGTTTATATTATTACCTTCCTTAAGTGCCTATTTCTTATAGAATTATAGTTTATAACCTTTATAATTATATTAAGGGCACTTAAAGGAGTTATAATATTTAGGCTTAGTTTCCTTCTATTACCTAGGGGGGTCTATCTTCTTAGCATTAAAAGCAGCTATTAATATATTCCCTTTAGGTTCCTTAGGGGACTACTATAGGGCCTTTTTATAACCCTTATAGAAGTAACTATAATTAGGTTAAAAAGGGTGTAAGCAGCCCTAAGGCTAGTAGTTCTTACTATTATACTTATTACTAAAATTATAATATTATTTATAGTTTTATAAGTATTAGTAGTGACTGCCTTATTAGTATTAAGGTAGGCTATAACTACTACTATAATAGCTATTATAGTAAGGCAGCTTATTTTAGTAAGCCTTTATAGTAAGGTAGAGGGTATTATTATTTATTAAATCTAGGTCCTCTATAAGGAGGTAAGTAAAGGCTTAGACCTTACTTCTCTTTATTTTATAATAGGTTTTATTACTTAGAATAAAGTCTTTAAGGTTATACCTCTTTCCCTTTATTAGGTTAATATATATATTTTAGTAGTTAGATTTTATTAGTTAGGGGTAGATTTACTAAAGCTTTATATAAAGCTTATAGTAAAGATAGGTAAGAAGCTAAAGGTTAGTAAATTCCCTATTAGCTTTAGTATAGAAGAAAACCTTTACTATAAATTCCTATAAGGATATCTTAAATAATATATTATTCTTAGTGAATTTAGCTTAGTTAAGCTAAGTAATAGTATTTTGAATTTTAATGCTAAATTCTTTCTTAATTATAGTAAATACTAACTTAAGATTATAGAATATTATAGCTCTTTCTATATTATTAAGATGCTAGCAGTACTATATATAGGTAGCTTTATAGAAAAGATACTAAACTTAATATATAATTTATTCTTAGTAGTTAGGGCTAGCGTAGCTATAGTAATTCCTAACTGCTTAAATCTAAAGGTCTATGTTTATAAAGATAGTAAATTTGCCTTTATGTTTAATAGCCTTACTATTAATATTATTTAGATTTATTTTAGGGTTAAGGTATTTAATATTACTAAGTTTCTAGGAAGGTTCTGCTAAATAGTTTATTATCTCTAAGGCTTAGGTAGCTAGATTATTATAGGGGTTTTTGTCTTTAGGTTGCTATTTTATAGGTATAAATAATAGTCTTTAAGCGTATATAGTGTTCCTAAGGGGTAGCTTATTATAAAATAGGGGGTTATATAAAGTTTTATAGAACTCCCTATTAATTAAGTGCCTTTAGAGCTAAGAAGTTTTAGTGTAAAGGGCATTAAGAGTTACTATATAGGCTAGTTATATTTATATACCTATTATCCTAAAAGATACTATAAGGTGTTATGTATTTAAGGTTAGAACCTATTTTAAGGTTAATAGAGAGTGTTAAGCTTACTCTATAGTTTGCTAGTAGGATTTAATTAGTTTAAAAGCCTTTAGCATAGCTATTATAAAAATTACTGCTTTATTAATTTCCTTTATATTACTATAATAGATTTTACTAAGGATAGACTTTTATTAATTATATATATTAGTAAGAAACTACTAGAATTTATTATATATATTAGGCTTATGCTATTATCCCTAGGATTCTATTATTTATAAAGAAGGTATATATTTTTCCTAACTACTAAGCAAGTAGGAAATTGCCTTATTTTAGTTAATTTCTATAGAATTTAATAAAGTTCCTAAAGGGGGATTTAGTATACTAAAAGTTAAATAAGAGTGGATTCTTATTTCTAGAATAGTTTCCCAATAGGAGCTAGTATTAATATAGTCCCTTTCCTATAAAGAAGTATGGTTTTCCTTAGTATAAAATAAAATATTTAAGGTCTTTAGCAGTCCCCTAATTTCTATACTTACTATATCTCCTATTAACTTATCTTTAAGAATATTATATATACCTATATTATAGGTATTTTCTATATATTTTAAACTATTCTTTAGTATTATAGTTTTATTTTTTAATATTAGGTTTATTTATTTAAAAAGGTATTTTAGCTTAGCTTTATAAATAATGCTTTTTATTAATTTCCACTCTATATTAACTATAATAAAATTTATAGGGTTTTAGTAGATAGGTCTTTTAATAGCTAGAGGCTTTAGGTAAATCTAAAGGTTACTATTAATATATTAATATTTAGTAAGAGTTTAAAGGTTTTTAATGTCTTTTTATAATAGAAGTAGTCTCTTCCTATTCTTAAGGTTAGGGAAGTTTTAGTGGAAAGCTTAAAAATAGTAGATTTACTATAGTTAGTTTTTAGTAATAAAGCTAGTAATTAAAGAATTTAGGCTAATAGGTAGACTTTACTAGGTTTCTTCTATTATTAATATAAAGTTTATAGTTTTTATTATTAGCTCTTATATAGTAAATAGGTATATAAAAGAAATAGTAATTACTACTACTTATTACATACTAGATATTATATATAAATAGGGGTACTTATATAAATAGGTGTAGTATGTTATAAAGTTATAAGAAGAAGGAACACTTAAGTTATAGGTAGGTAATCGAGTGTATGTATAGTTAAAGTTGTTCTTCTCTAGCTATGCGCGGCGGAACCCTCCTTTTGTGAGGTGGGTTCCGCCCCTGGGAACGGACCGTAACAAGTATACTAATACTTATAAAGTTAAATAGGTATAGATCCTATTATAGTAGAAGTTATAGTCTTTAGAGGGTAAGATTGTTTAATTCTATATTAAATACACTTCTAAGGGTAAGATATATCCTCTTTTAATAAAGCCTTTATTAGAATTATATATATAATACTATTTAATAATATCTATAGTATTTTAGGAATTAATATAGTATAAAATACTTTACTAGTAAATAATACTTTTTATTATTAAAGTAAAGAGTAGTTACTAAATATATATCTTAAGAGTATTAATAGCTACTTATTAAAATATACCTAGTATATTCTTAATAAATAAATAATATAGAAATAGAAATACCTTTATTTTACTTAATTCTAAGGAATATACTTTAGGGCTAGTTTAGGAAATATTTTATATTATAATATATTATTAAGGTCTCTAAAATTACCTAAATTAATACCTAAATTATTATATATATTTAGTAAATCTAGGAAAATATTATTATTTATAGTTTCTTTTATTATATTTTTTAATATATTTAATTTAATAAGGAATAATATAAATAAAGAAAGTATAAAGAATTATATTTAATAAAGATAGATTTCCTTTATAATATAATTAGAATCTAATCCTAATTTAATTCCAAATTAAATCTAAATTAATCTTTATAAAAAATTTTCTATAGGAAATTAGTAGGAATTACATATAACACTGCGCACTACGGTTGCTAATCTCAGCTAATTAAATTATAGTGTGGGCTCCACCACAACCTCAGCTGAGGTCAGTGCCCCACCTCACCTCAGGTCAGCTCACTCGAAAAACCTCAGTTGAGCTGTAGACTCTCGAGATATCGTAGTTTGGTCGTTGGATTCTGCATCCGTCCGCAGCAGCAGTCAGACGACGGGAATGTGACGATTGACGGTGAAGCTGCCGACCAGACGCCAGAATGTGCATTTCTCCAAAAGCGTTGGTTGACTCGGGAACAAGTGCCAAGCAAAATTGTTCCGTGGGCAGCTGGCAGCTGGCAGCTGGCGGATGGCGGATGGCGGATGGCAGATGGCAGACTCAACCATCCGGTTTCTCACAGTGTCCAGTTTCTCAACCGTGCGTGTGCTTCCATTCTCGTTGCCACGCGCGTCATGCGTCATGCCAAGTCGCGAGTCGCCACCAGGCCGTTGATGACTGGGAAGATAGGATAAGTTGCTTAGTAGCTTCGGTGCCCCGTGCCCCGTGCGCTGTGCCCCGTGCGCTGCCCCTCGAACCTTTAGCGGGAAGCTCTAGCCGCGCCACAGCCAAGCCACGCCACAGCCAAGCCCCCCATCCTGCATGCACGTCACCAAAAGTGCAGCAGCAGAGCAGAGTGCACCTGCCCGCCCGACGAGTCCGCCGAGTTTTTGCATGCACCCAGCTTCAAATGCTCATCAATTCATGTTTTGCTTCATTGACTCCATAACTCCGTCACCCCAGGATACTTGCATCTTCCGCCGCAGCTACTTTGGTCGTTTCCTTTTTTTTTTTTTTTTTTTTTTTTTTTTGTACCTTTCCCACTTTGCCTGGCACTGGACCAGACCAAATTCGACCAGACCCCGACCAGACCACACCAGACCGCACTAGACCAACCCGAAACCAAACCAGGCCAAACTCCATCCAGATTGCCTCTCATCCAATAATCATCACTCTAGCCTCTCCAAAGAGACCAGCTGTCCCTCTCCGGACCCCCCATACCCGCACTATTCAGCCGCCGTCTCACCAGACCCGTCGTCTCCTGAAAATAACTTGCTTGTCGCCCTTCCACCTTCTTACTGTCCTTTTTTTTTGCTGTCCAATTTTTTTTCTTTTTCTTTTTTGGTCAAGCGTTGGAGCGGCCATCCATCTAATCACGGCTCGCTTCGCTGTCTGTCCATCTTCTCGTTCTTTCACTCCTTTTTTTATTTCCCTTCTCTTCTTCTTTCTTTTTTTTAATGCTCCTTTATTGATCCGGATTTGGCATTTCCCTTGCGGACACGCCGCAGGCATTTACTTTCACCACCATGGTCGCCGGCAACGCGCGCTACGTGCGCTACATAATCATCTCAGTATTTGTACGTTTGATGCTCCGAGCTTCGCGCTCCAAGCTCCCGGTTCCATTATCCCCCATCGTCACGCTTCATCATTTCTAACCTGTTTTCCTTTTTTTTTTTTTTTTTTTTTAATTCCCTTAGACCCTACTCGTCTTTTACTACGTCAGCAGCGCCCGATATGAACCCGTCGCCGTGCCCAATGACTTCAGCGGCCCTGCCACCGGCCGGTCTGAATCGGCACAACAGCCCATCCAAAAGTCTCAGGCCGATGGGGCAAAAAAATCGGGCGGAAAGGATACTCCCCTGGCCCTGACCCCGAACGATCCAGGCTGGGATAATGAATTGGTCGGAACTGCTCCTGGTCCTCGCATGAACGCCACCTTTGTCACCTTGGCCCGCAACAGTGACGTATGGGACATTGCTCGCTCCATTCGCCAGGTAGAAGATCGGTTCAACAAGCGATACAATTACGACTGGGTCTTCCTCAACGACGAGCCCTTTGACAGCACGTTCAAGTCTGTCACCACCTCCCTCGTCTCCGGCAAGACGCACTACGGCGAGATCCCCAAAGAGCACTGGTCCTTCCCCGAATGGATCGATCAGGAAAAGGCCAAGAAGGTGCGCGAGGACATGGGTGAACGAAAAATCATCTACGGTGACTCCATCAGCTACCGCCACATGTGCCGATTCGAGTCCGGCTTCTTCTTCCGCCAGCCTCTGATGATGAACTACGAATACTACTGGCGTGTGGAGCCCTCCATTGAGCTCTTCTGCGACATTCACTATGACCCCTTCCGCGTCATGCACGAGGGCGACAAGAAGTACAGTTTTGTCCTCAGTCTCTACGAGTACGCCGAGACCATCAAGACTCTATGGGACAGCACCAAGAAATTCATGAAGAACCACCCCGAGTACATTGCCAAGGACAACTCCATGAAATTCCTCAGTGACGACGGTGGCGAAAACTACAACAACTGCCACTTCTGGTCCAACTTTGAGATTGGCAACCTCAACTGGCTGCGGAGCAAGGCCTACATTGATTTCTTCGAGTCTCTGGACAAGGACGGTGGCTTCTTCTACGAACGATGGGGCGACGCACCTGTTCATTCCATCGCCGCCGGCCTCATGTTGAACAAGAGTCAGATTCACTTCTTCAACGACATTGCCTATTATCACGTCCCCTTTACCCACTGTCCCACAGGTGAAAAGGTTCGGACACAGCTTCGATGTCACTGCAATCCCAAGGACAACTTTGACTGGAAGGGCTACTCTTGTATGTTTTTGACCATCTTGATACCTCTGAGTTTTTTTTTTTTCTTTCTTCACAAAGGATCCATTGGCTAATTATCCTCAATAGGCACCTCCCGATTCTTCGACATGAATGGCATGACCAAACCCGAAGGCTGGGAGAACCAAAAAGACTAAAAAAAATAAATAAAAAAAAATTGATGAATGCCGTCTTTTATTTTTCCCCCACCCCCCCAAACAAAACGGGCGGTTCTTCGGAGAGGAGAACCCTGTATCATATCCCTTGTAATAAACTCGGTCAAACATGCTTTGTTTGCTGCGGATGACGTTCATGTTGGGTCTATGGTGAAAATGTGCGAGAGCCAGATGCCGACTCCAACAAAACCACATCAGGACGATGATGCGACTCGAGCAAGGAAAATGCGCAACAATAGATGACGCAGGGGCGTTGTGCTCGTGGGGCCATGCTGACAAAGGATCAGGAAGAAACAATATTGGTATCGGAACTTGGAAGTGGACATGAATATGTGTATGTCATGTATGTACATCAAGGAGTCCCAATTGAATTATACATGTTTTGGAAATACATAATTAAGACTTGTCGTAACTGTTTTGGTACGGGAGTGGACATGAATGTATATGTTGTGTAGGGTGTATGTCGAAGGAGTCCAAATTGGAATGTACATGTTTTGGAAGTACATGATGGTGTCGCAACCTGTCATGTCTATTCCGCGTGCATGGCCACCACATGCTGTTTCAGGACTTGCCAAAACCTTTCTTGATCTAATCCGCCGTGCATTCGCCATCATATCGTACATTATAATTTTTAGTTTCAAGTTCCTTTTTTTTTTTTTTTTTTTTCCCTCCTTCTTTTGATTATTTCTTTTCTCGATGATAATGTTGTTCCTTCTTTTTATTCATTTCTCAACTTCGTACACTGAGCATGCCGCAGACGGCCTCGTCGAGGATACTTGTTTAGCCGACGGTGGCTTTTTTGGGCTTCTTGGTGCCGTATTTGCTGCGGCTGGTGGTTCGGTTGGCGACGCCGCCCTGTGGATGGATGGTTAGTTCGATGGAGGGAGAGGGTAAGGAAGGACGGGGGAGGGGAAGAAAAGGAGAGGGGATGAAAGGGGTGAGGAGAGAAAAGGAAAAAAGAGGGGGAAAATCAAAAATCAAAAATCAAAAAGAGGAAAAAATAAAGTAAGAGGAAAAGTTTAAAAGAAACGAGTATTTTCCATTTCCAAAAGAAATAAAGAGTCCAGCGCACACGAAAAAAGAAAAACCAAACATACCAAATCTAATGCCCCCCTCACCAAATGATAGCGCACACCGGGACAGTCCTGCGCCCTGCCCCCCCTCACCAAGACCACGCTGTGCTGCTGGATGTTGTGCCCCTCGCCGGGGATGTAGGCCGTGACGACGGCCCCCGATGAGAGCTTCACACGCGCCGTCTTGCGCTCCCCCGAGTTGGGCTTCTTGGGCCGCACGACGCCCACGCGGAGACACACGCCCTTGAGGGCCGGGCAGTGCGTGTTGGAGAGGGCGGGGGAGACGGCGTGGCGGGCGCGCTTGCCCTTGCGGATGCCGCGGAGGACTTGGTTGAGGGTTGCGCCGAGGGGGGGGGACGTTGAGAAGGGGCGCGGGCGCGGGAGCGCGGGGAGGAAGATGTTTGGGGTGGTGGTCGAGGATGTTGATGAGAATGGAGAGGGTGTTTGGGAGAGGATCGAGGGGAGGCGCGTGGTTGGTCTTGCGGCGGGGGCGACGAAGTGGCGAAGGAGGAAGCCCGACATTGTGGGTGTTTTTGGATGCCGGGAGGACGGCACTCGGGTTGGAGGGTTGGTGATGATGGATGGGTTGGTGGTGATGGTGTTTTTTTTTTTTGCTTCTTGGTGAAACGTCGCGAGAGGAGTCACGTGATACGCCGCGGCTTTCGTGCCTCGGAGCACGAATGGAGGTTTGTTCTGGGTGTTTTCTTTTATTTGTAGGTGCTGTCTTCAGCCGTGGGGTCCCGGTGTGGCATTTAGGATTCGTTTCTTGTAATGCAGGCTCTGCCGCGGGAGCAATCGATCGTCACTTGGAAAACCAAGAGGCACGGTGCACTTGAAGACATATCCAGCTGCGACTTGCCAAGTTGCAACTCCCACGCCGGTCATGTGTGGCTGTGGTGGCGCACCCGCTCGTCACATGCCATGCCGGCTGCGAGTTACCCCAGGGGCTGTTCTGTGGGGCGGCTGGGGTGGCGATTGATCAGCTGGCTGGGCAGTGGAGGTACCGGGCCCCACCTAGGGGGACCTGGGGGAACAAGGAATGGTTACCCTCGGCTGATCGGCCGTTGCAAAGTACAAGACGGCTGGCGACGCTGTTGCAGCGTGTACTACCTTTCTTTTTTTTTTCTCGTGCTTTGGTTTTTTTTCTCTTTTCTCTTTTCTTTTTCCCCCCCCAATTTTTGCCCTTTTAGCACACAGCGTCGACAGGTTCTTGAATCCCGCCTACTCGCCGGAATCCGTGGGTAAGGTGTTGGTCGTGGTTGCAGCCGCGAACACTTGCCTCGCATCTGCCCTTTTCGCCACCCCGTCTGACCTTTTCTGTACCACCCCTTTTTTCTTTCACCCTGACAAACAACACCGCCAGCTTCTTTATTTTTTGTGTGTCTGTACGCCGTGTTTCTTTGACTCGAATTGGATCCATATACGTCTGTATACGTCTATATACGTCCGCGCACACGCACATCACGACCATGTCATCCTTTGCCCGCGTCTTACGGCCTGCCCTCCGGGGTTCGAGAGGTCTGGCCGCGACGGTGGTCACCGGCCGTGGTGCAGCAGCAGCGGCAGGCCGGTCTGCGGCTCGGACGGTGAATCTGTAGGTGCAAGAACAGAAGAGAAGAGAAGACAAGAGAAATATAAACTGAGTTTGCCTGGCAGTTCCCGCCGTCTATCCACCACCCCCCTCCGCCGCTCCGAATCCATGGACATGACCGACATCCCCCCGACCCCCATCAGCCACCTCTCCGAGGTCGAGGCCGCCATGGCCGAGACGGTGAGCAAGTTCGCCAGCGAGGTGGTGCTCCCCCGGGCGCGCGACATGGACGAGGCCGAGAACATGGACCCGGCCCTGGTGCAGCAGCTCTTTGAGCAGGGCCTCATGGGCGTCGAGATCCCCGAGGAATACGGCGGCGCCGGCATGAACTTCACCTCGGCCATCATCGGCATCGAGGAGCTCGCCCGCGCCGATCCCAGCGTCAGCGTCCTCGTCGACGTCCACAACACCCTCTGCAACACCGCCATCCTGCACTACGGCTCCGAGGCCGTCAAGAAGAAGTGGCTGCCCCGGCTGGCCACCGACACCGTCGCCTCCTTTTGCCTCTCCGAGCCCGTCTCCGGCTCCGACGCCTTTGCCCTGGCCACCCGCGCCGAGGAGATTCCCGAATCCGGCGGCGGCGGCGGCGGCTACAGGATCAACGGCAGCAAGATGTGGATCACCAACGCCAACGAGGCCGGGCTCTTCATCGTCTTCGCCAACCTCGAACCCTCCAAGGGCTACCGCGGCATCACGGCCTTTCTCGTCGAAAAGTCCACCCCCGGCTTCGCCATCGCCAAGAAGGAGAAGAAGCTCGGCATCCGCGCCAGCAGCACCTGCGTCCTCACCTTTGACGACGTCCGCGTCCCCAAGGAGAACCTCCTCGGCCAGCCCGGCCACGGCTACAAGTACGCCATCGGCCTCCTCAACGAGGGCCGCATCGGCATCGCCGCCCAGATGACGGGCCTCGCCCTCGGCGCCTTCGAAAACGCCGCCAGGTACGTCTGGAACGACCGCAAGCAGTTTGGCAGCCTCGTCGGCGAGTTCCAGGGCATGCAGCACCAGATGGCCCAGTCGTGGACCGAAATCGCCGCCGCCCGCGCCCTCGTCTACAACGCCGCCCGCAAGAAGGAGGCCGGCGAGGACTTTGTCAAGGACGCCGCCATGGCGAAGCTGTACGCCTCGCAGGTCGCCAGCCGGGTCTCCGGCCTGGCCATTGAGTGGATGGGCGGCATGGGCTTCGTGCGCGAGGGGCTCGCCGAGAAGTACTGGCGTGATAGCAAGATTGGCGCCATCTACGAGGGCACGAGCAATATCCAGCTGAATACGATTGCCAAGCTGTTGCAGAAGGACTATACTGCATGATGACGCCCGGTGTGTTTCTTTGTCTTTTTTTTTTTACATTTCTGTTTGGAATTTTTCTTTCTCAAATGACGGAGTTGAGGGTCTCACGCGTTGTCAGTTGACCATGTCGATGTCCATGTTGGTTGTCGGTCGTTGGTGCATGTATCCATTAGTCCTACGGGACGGCATACTATACCTTTTTTTTTAGATAGATGTACACAACCAAGAATACATACAGTGGGACATGTACAGGAGACAGTGAGGGCTTTGTCAGATATGTTGCCATTTGTAAGCAGAACGAGCCTACCGTGTCGGCATGTTCAAAGGCCCAACGCACACGAGCACGGTATATGTATATGCGTAGAAAAGGGGAAAGGAGATGCAAGGAGAAATAAAAATAGACATGTACATATGCACACATATGTAATATATGCATACGGTATATACATATGTGCGTGTGTGTCTGCATGCATGTAAATATGTATGTATGTAAATACAATGCATAAATAGGAAAAAGAATAAAATAAAAGGACACCCTCCCACACACAGTCTCCCACCCGAAGGCATTGCACCCGAAGTTTAGCTGATTGGCAGAAAAAGCTCCCCAAAAATAAAAAGAAAGTAAAAAAGAAAAAAAGAAAACGAACAACAAGAGGGAAATCAAGCTGTTTTTGACGTGTTAGTCGGATCATTCGTGGTACCTCGGGTGGTGGAATGTTACCCGCCTCTGACTGTATCATGTCCATGTATACATGTACGGCATACATGAAAAAATAGGAGAAGAGAGGGAGTAAAAGGAAACACACACGCACACGTGTACTGTATTGGGGAAATACGTAATAAAGGAACAAAGGAGATGGAAGGAGGAAATGGAAAGGACGCACGCGCGCGGATATCTATACATTATCGATCAACACAAAGAGAAAAGGGATAAAAGGGAGAACATAAAAGAACACATATGTGAACACATTACATACATGTATATACATATACATATACATATATATATATAATGGATGAAAAAAGGAAAAAAGATCAAAGAGAAGAACACGAAAAAGAACAAGAAAAAGAAAAAGAAAATATATATAATATATTTAGAATGTATAAAAAGAAGAAACTAAGAAAAGGATAAGTAGTGTAGATATATATATATATATATATAATGTATAGGATGTATAAAAAGGGGGAAAAAGAAAAAGGAGAAAAAAGAAAAAGGAGAAAAAAGAAAAGGAGAAAAAAGAAAAGGAGAAAAAAGAAAAGGAGAAAAAGAAAAAGGAGAAAAAGAAAAAGGAGAAAAAGAAAAAGGAGAAAAAAGAAAAAGGAGAAAAAAGAAAAAGGAGAAAAAGAAAACCAAAAACGGACACATACACACTACGATATACGTTCTGCAAACAGTCTTCCCATGTCTATTCAGAACTCGGTATCGCTCACGCGCGCTGCCAACTGCAGCCGAAATGGTCTATTTGTTCCCGTTCCTGTCTCTTTGGTGTTCAAAGGGAGATGGTTCTAGGGATCTAAGGATAGCGTCTGGGATGCTTGTGAGGATAGCTTTGGGAAACATGTTCATACGTCTTGAGAGACATTACAGGATACCCTTTAGGATAGCTTTAGGACGCCTCTAGAATACCTTAGGGAACTGTTGAAATACGTGTAAAATACCTATAAAATACCTTTTAGACACCTGTAGAACACCTCAGGACCTCTTTGAGACACCCCTAGAATACCCCCCGTAGAACCTACACACAAAACTAATACCTCGCACAAAACATCCTCTCAGCCCTTGGTCCCCCCGCGCCACCAGCCCCCCGCGCCATTAGAGCAACGAATAGCAGAATCCACAATCAAACGGCGTTGGGAACGAGGATGGTGAGCGGAACATCGAAACGAAGATGGGGAAACGGACTAAATGAGTTGCTTGAATAGCTTTTGCGTCTAGAAATAGGACGTAACACCTAGGTCTCATCCCCAGACTTTATCCCCAGCAGAAGATAAAGGAACGGGGAAAAAAGAAAAGTCGGAGCGCTCTGCTCGACGCTACATGACGACTGAATTTGGATCCACGTCTCGTGATGCCCTTCTCATGCCTTTCCATTTACTCCTATCCGTTGGATCTTGTACCTCCGCAAGTACCCGTTTGAGCTCGCAGCCCGTCCACCTAGTCTCTTGACCTAAATCCTCATATCCATCATTCATCATTCAAAGTCGGCCGTGTACGAGAAACCACGGAATTCTTCTTGCATAGCTTGGGAGAGAACTGCGGGTATGCGTGTCAGTAGGAGCACCAAACACACAAAACAATGGGAAAACCCAAAGTAAAAGCAAAGACAAAAAAAAAAAAAAAGGGACGAAAGGGGGAACCTACCAGACTGCACAGGGGTAAGCACAGGAGTAACGCTCGTAAACTCGGAATCAAAGTTACTGGTATCGGTGGCGCTCTTAATACTGGGTTTGAACGGAGGTTCGACGCGTTTATGGTAAATATCATCCCAATTGATATTTCGGAAAAATGGCTGGCTCATGACTTCCTGCGCATCGGTTGGTCCACTCCCTAGACGCTGCTCCGGGTCACGCGTGAGGAGCTTCTGCAGAATGGAGACGGAATCGCGAGGCATGTGGATGGGGTACAGCGGCTCGTCGGCCAGAACGGAATCGTAAATTTCTTCCTCGTCCTCGCCGCGGAAGGGGGACTGCTGCAGGAGCATCTGATATATCAGAACGCCGTAGGCCCACCAGTCGACTGCTCGGCCGTACTTTTTGTCCAGCAAGATCTGTGAACACATGCATGATCAGCAACGTTGATCTATCAAAGACGCCAAAATCGAGAAACAGAAAGGGGAGGATACTGGGGAAAGCTACCTCTGGTGCCATGAATTCTGGAGTACCGCAAAAGGTACTCGTGGTTGAGCCGTACCACATGTCCTCCTTGCAGAGACCATAATCGGCCACCTTGATGTGACCATCCAGTGTCAACATGATGTTGTCGAGCTTGAGATCGCGATACACGACGCCGTTTTCATGAAAGTACTTGAGCGCGAGACAAACCTCGGCCGCGTAAAACCTGTGAGCGAGAGCTATTAGTGTTTTTTGTAAATATATATATATATATATATAGTGCTGCGCGTCAGCCACTTGAAAGACTTACTGGGCTCGTTTTGTGCCAAACTGGCCTCGTTGAATGTGAAGCATCAAGTCACCACCGCTCACATACTCCATCACAAAGTATACTCTCGTCTCGGTTTGGAAACAGGCATGCAAATTGGTCAGGAACGGGTGTCTCTCCTTGTTGGCAATGACAAAGACACGCTTTTCCGATCGCATGCTTTCCACTTCGTCATTCTCAATGATAAACTCCTTCTTGAGCACCTTGATGGCGTAGAGTTTACGCGTCCGCTTCGTCTCAGCAAGCATGACCTTTCCAAAATTTCCTTTACCCAAGACTGCAAGAAAATTGAAATGATCCAGGCCAATTCGCTGACCAGTGCCGGGATCGGTGTGAAGGGGCAGCTGTTTTCTTTGGCCGACGACACCCCCGGATTGTGGTCGCTGTGCTACGACAGGCTCTGGTTTGGGTGCTGCCGCCGCGGCTCCCGATGGCTGGTATTTCTGTTGAGGCGTCGGCGGGGTTGGCTGCTGTTGAACGGGCGGCTGTTGAACAGAAGTTCTGGCTGCCTGCTGGGCAGCCGCTGGGGTGGTGGGATATGGTTGGGTGACGGTGGCGTAATCTGCAGGATTGTATCGACGCTGCTGAGGCTGACCGCCGCCATATTGGTTGGCGTAGGCTTGATTTTGCTGTTGCTGCTGATCATATCCTCCGCCTCCCCCTCCGCCTCCTCCTGCATATCGACCGTAATCAGACAGCCGTTGCCCCTGGGTCGCCGTCACGCCGGACATGGCGGCGGCGGCGGCGGCGGCGGCGTTACTTGACGGTACACGATCTGGTGCTGGAGGTCTTTGCTGTATGGGCGAGTTTGGCTGGCTGCCGTACATGATTTTCGCGGCCTCAGTAGCCTGAGCAGACACCGATGGGATTGTGCTCGCGCTGCTGCCTGAATACGAGGCTGAGGACGTGGGCATCGTGCCGGGCAGACTGGCACGGACGCCGGCCGATGGCCGCAGGGTTCTTTCCGTCATGGATGAGGCCTTGGCCTGTCTCTGTTTTTGTGAACGAATACCCTCGAGGATTTGGTTGGCAACAGCCATGGACATGCCACAAAAGTCAGGTACCAGATGAGCGCAGTGCGCATGACAGGTGAGACCACATTCTGTCCATCATGTCAGTTTGGTGTGTCGAACATGGTGAAACGTTTTCAAAAAACAATGAGAGAGAACAAAAAAAGGAAGGAAAAAGAAAGGATGCAAGGAAGAAAGAGATGGAAGCAAAAGAGGGCAATGCGAGGGAAAAAAGAATAAAGGAAATGAGCAACAGAGGAGCAAAGGAGATTTTGCAGCAAGAACATACCTGAGCACTTTCGGCAGTTCTTTTTCCCAAAAGGCAAAATGTAACCACAATGACAGCACCAATTGGCAGTCATATTCGAGAAAGGCTGGAACCTGTGCGGAATGCGATGGTTGATCTTTTCCTCGTCGGGATCGGTTTCGGCGTTGCTCTTGCTGATACACTTGGTAACGACGCTCTGGTAGCACTTGGTGTGGCATGTGTATTTGCAGTCCTCGCATTGCATGCCGGCAGAGTACTTGAGGAAATCGCCGCAGAGAGCGCAGCGCATGATGTTGTAGAACTGATGCTGGACAAACTTGTGGCCGTACATCTCGTGGACTTCCTCCTTGCGCTGGCGGACGGCACCCTTTCGACCGAGACCGACGTCGACGGGTCGTCGATCCTTGTTCTGCTTGACAAAGTTCATTTGGAGTTGGATCTGTCCCATGGGCTCGAGGTTGAACCATGATTCGATAGGGCCCGTGTTGATCTGGGGCTGGGGGACATGAGGGGGCGGCCCTCCGCTGTAGCTGCTCGGGTCCGAACCGTAGCCTCCTTGACCGGCGTGGCCCATTTGACTCGGACTCATGGGAAGTTGTCCGGGTGGAGAGGATGGAGTGCCCATTTGGTCGGCGGAGACCCAGCCAGAACTATTCATTTCTGCCTCGATTCTCTTGCGGCGGATCTCCTCGACAATGTCCGAGATGCGTACCCAGAGCAGACCAATGGGCATTGGGTGCTCGCCGGGTTTGTCGTAAACAGTGAGCTCGACCTCGTTGGCCTTGTCGACGTCGATGTTGTGGTATTCGGCATCCCAGCGATCATTTCGGGACGTTTTGGTGCGAGCGACGACCGAGTCTTCCACCTTGACGGCAACAAACGTTTCGGGACCTCGCGAGAGACGACCCGTGACGGCATGATCCACGTCCTTGACCGCCATGACGCGAATCGATAGCTGTCCGCTCAGAGGTTTCCGGAGGTTGGGGGTGTTGATGGAATCATCTGTGCCAAGTATGGGTCAGCTCAGTACTCGTTGACCATGGTGCACACAATCCGTCTTGTACACGCCAGATTTTTGTTCTTTGATGAGCACAAGGCACCTACCATCCTGGGCGTCGGCAGAATCCATATCAACGTGCAGCTCCTCATATCTCTTGAGAGCCTGCTTCAGGAGCACGATTTTCTGTTTGCTCTCCACCCTGCGACCTGCTGCCACCGCTTTGCTCCGCCTGTCACCTTCCATTCCGTACAGCTGAACCATTTTTTCCACACCCTTGAGGTATTGCTCCTCCACATTGAGCTTGAACTGAATCTGGGACAGCATAAGTTGGATGCGAGGGCCAAGGTACGGCGTATCGTATTTGATCAAGTCTAGAGAGAGGAGGACGCCATGATTTAGTATACGGGTGCACACCAGCGTTTGAAATTGCAAACATGGCATGGTCTTGCATTGCGAAGCAGAAAACAGAGGGCAGGAAGCAACGGCCCGTAGTCATTCAGGGGAGGGAATTTTCACCAACCTAGCTTTGTGAAATTCGGCCTGGCCTTGGGGATTCCAGCTCCCGGTTCCTGAGGAGCATAGGGGTGTCGAGGAGGCATCAGATCCCCATGTTGACCAATCTGACTGTACGGCGCCGTACCGTAACCGCCTTGGTCTCCCCCCCACGATGCCGCCGAATCCTTGGACGGGGGAAGAGGAGCAGAGCTGTTGTCGTCGGCACCAAGACCACCACCACCACTACCGCCAGCGGCGCCGAGGGACATGTTTTCCACACCCTGGCCAGCCTGCCTCACCTGGATATCGCGAAGCTTCTCCTCGAAAAACTGCAGATTTCGTCGGCCATCCCTCAGCTGGGTCTCGAGTCGAGAACGGACGGTTTCATTGGTGGTCTGCGAGCGCATGGCCTGGGCGGCATTGATGATATTTTTTTCGCGCTCAATCTTCTTGAAGATGTCTTGTATCTTTTTTTCGTCTTCGCTCATGGCGGGCAGGACGTTTGGGCGCGATTCGTCCGCGCTACACGAAAGGTGGGAAGACGGTCTTTTCGGGGTCGATGGGCCGTGGGCCAGCAGCAGCTAGAGATAAGGAAGAGAGGGAGGAGAGAAGGGGGGGAGGGGGGGGAGAGAGAGAGAGGAGGCGAGTATTGAGGTACGGGTTCGCCCGCGGCGTACGAAGTGA
>AFRA01000195.1:0-42417 GCA_000223055.1 Claviceps fusiformis PRL 1980
TTGTCCTCGTGTGTGTGTGTGTGTGTGTGTGTGTGTGTGTGTGTGTGTGTGTGTCGTTTCTTCGTAGCTTGACGATCTTTTTCAAATTTGAAGAGAGAGTCGCTACCACTGGAACTGCGATACGCCCACGTTGCTGGGTTTAATGTCGATGGGCTTGCTCGCTGGCGTGGAATATGCTGTGGTGTTTGTGGTTGAGTGGATTCCCGTTTGGACGTGGCGCCCTTGGTGTTTACAGTTTGTGGACCCCCGCCGCTCTCCCTTGTTTCGTCTCCAAGCGTCACTAGTTACCGGAGCAACGAAGCTGTCATGTGACCGTGGTCCGTTGCAACGAAATACGAAAGGTGCGTGTGGAGCGTGAGGCGCAACCGAGTAAAGCTGTAGAGATTGTCGGTTTTGCTTGAAGCATATTCGAATCCCACTGAAACGGTATCTTCAAGGGGTTTTCTATTGCTCCCCGGACTTGTGGCGTCATGCCCTCGTTATTGCGACGAAGCGCAAGAGGCCGTCAAAGGGTCAAAGGGTGGGAAATCATCCCGGAGCCCTGCGGCCAATCAGGTGGGGGCGTGTTTGCGCTGGGCACTGTCGGAAAAAAAAAGACTGCATAATGTTCCATAGCTGCAGCGACAAAGTACGTCACAACACAGGCACGCAACAACGAAGCAATCCGTAGACCTCCAGACCAACCAATCGGCAACCAATCAGGAAGCCTCCCTTGGTCATACTCGGGAATACGTCTCGGTCTGTACCAAGTAAAGTGCCTGGTGCATCTATCCATCTCGCACAACCATCCAGCCATGGCCGACGACGCCCAGCTCCGGCAGCGCAAAGCCGCATCGCCCTCCGCCGACGAAGTTCCCCATCACGTCAAGACAAATACCAAGTCCAAGTCCAAGTCCAAGCCCAAGCGGAATGCCGAGGCAGACGACTACACCCCCTGGGTGGACGTGCTGCGTGTCCTCTCCTTCCTGCTCATCGCCTCCTGCGGTCTCAGCTACGTGATCAGCGGGGGCGATAGCTTCTTCTGGGGCATGAAGAACAAGCCCTCCTATCTACGCCTAGATTGGTGGAAAGCCCAACTTGTGCGTTTTTTTTCTTTTCGTTTTTTCTTTTCTTTTTGATTCATTTGAAAAGCCTTCCATCGCCTATTGTCCCATGTCCCCATACAAAAGAGTCGATATATCTTGTCTTCATGTATGGAAAACACAACCGAAAACTAACTCATACATTCCTCCACAGAACGGCCCCATCTACATGACCGAACAACAACTCCTCGCCCACGACGGCCGCGACCCCTCCAAGCCGCTCTACCTCGCCATCAACGGCACCATCTACGACGTCTCCAACGGGCGCCGCATGTACGGCCCCGGCGGGTCCTATCACTTCTTCGCGGGCCGCGACGCAGCCAGGGGTTTCGTGACGGGCTGCTTCGCCGAGGACCAGACGGCGGACCTGCGCGGCGTGGAGGAGATGTTCCTGCCGCTGGACGACCCGGAGGTGGACAAGGCCTGGACGGCAGCCGAGATGGAGCAGCTGCGCGCGGAGGAGATGGCCAGGGCCAAGGAACGGGCCTACAATGCGCTCAAGCACTGGGTCGACTTTTTCGCCAACAGCAAAAAGTATACCATGGTTGGGCGGGTCAAGAGGGAGGAAGGGTGGCTGGACAAGTTGCCGCGGAGGGGGCTTTGCGCGCAGGCCCAACAGGGGAGGGTTAAGAGGAGCCGTGAAGAGCAGTAGATTTGTGTTGGCAAAAAAAAAAAACATAAGAAATAAAAAGATTTTGTGTCCTCGTGGAATTCCGAATGAATCATGTTACCGTGTTGGTGGGAGTCGTTGCATCCTCGACCTGTCATCTGTTGCTTATTTTCATCACTTCGTGAGTGTCGAGATGCGGGTATGATTCTCGTGATGTTGAGCATTCATCCCCTCGCATGAGGACTGCCTACTGGTGTAAAAATACCTAGGACATGAAAATCGCAGAAGAGGCTTTTGGGGTCCGTATTACTTTCTGAGCCTCGTGTTTACATACATATGTATGTTCAACGCACAGTGAAAACGAATAAACACGGTTTTTAGCGAGAAAAGGGAGGGGAAATAAGAAAAGGGAGAAAAGAAAAGAAAAGAAACCCGTTAACTGCTCAGCAGGAGGTCATGACCGAAAGTTATACCTACGGAATGGACAATGCTAATCTACAAAGACAATTATTGCCATTCCTTAACATTTACATCACCATTACATGGTTCCTTCTTGTCACCTCTGTTGCTGAAAAGCTTCTCCCCCCAGACAGCGTACTCTACAAAAGCATAAAGCCAGCTCCGAGAACAGCAAGCATCATTCCCGGCACAGTAAGGGACACACACCCGGCTGTAAGCGGAGCAGTCGTCTGCGCCGGAAGAGGCTGATCTTCCGCAGGCGTCGTTACAGCAGGAGGAGAAGATCCATCAGCACCACCATCAGCACCACCATCGCCACCAGCGGCAGCGGCAGCGGTAGCGGTAGCCAACGAGTGACCGGTACCAGAGATGGATAACGAAATGCTGCTTCCGCTCTTGGTAGCGGTTCCATTCCAAGACCGAGAGGCATTGCTCCCGCCCGCCATGGGCATCTCCTGGCCACCCGGCTTCTGCACTTTCCGCGCAAGCGCGACATAATTCTCCAGCGAGCGCGTCGCATTCGCGGCCGTATTCTCGTTAATGACCATGGCCATGCCCATTCGGCAGTGAGGGCCTTGGCTGCAAAACAGCCATATGGGCTTGGTATCGTTGATGAGGACGGTGAAGATGGGAATCATGCCCACGCCCCGACTGGCGGCCACGGGCTGGAAGGACGAGAGGATGCCTCTGGCGCTGGCGTTGACACTGGAGATGGACACGCAGGGTTTGTCAAAGCTGGACTGCGTGACGGTGTGGTTGCCTGCCCAGAACTGGAACTGCACCATGCTGCCTGGCTGGGCTTGGATCCTGTCGGGGAAGTATTTGAGGGCTGTTTGGTTGAGGTGTGGGTTTTTGCCCACGGCGACGACATGTACGTCCGTGGCTAGGAACAGGTGATGCAGTCAGTATGAGTATACACATGTGCATGGCGGAAGAAAAGAAGGGAAATCGAAAAGAATACAGCCGAGTCGAGTCGAGTCGAGTCTGACGTACCTTGTGCAGCGCCCACCAGGGCCGCAAGAGCAAAATATATGAAATGCATTGTTTTTGGGACACAAGTTTATTCTCAAACCTCCCCGTCGTTGCCTTTTGCATATGCAATCCAATCCAATTCAACAATCGGGGTGTATCAAAAAGATGAAATAAGCCTTGTTCGTCGTCGTTGCTCTTTCCAGAGAGCATTCAAATCGTATATGTGTGTATATATTGAAAGGGCAGAAAATAAAAAGAACCTCCCAAATCAAGGTACAATCATGTAAGATATACCAATATTAACAGCACATAAGCTTTTGCGCACACACGGACCGAAAGTTTCGTCGACTCGTTGGGTATATTCGTTTCGTTGAAAAGTGTAGTTGGCTCACCGTGAAAGGGGGGTTGCAATTCACGCGTGTCCGTTAAAAAAGGTGTATTGGAAAGGAAAAGAAAGAAAGTAAGAAAGAAGGCCGTTTAAGAAAAACACATGAGAAAAGCCCGAGCATGAGATAGGACGTGACGGGAAAGGCAAAGATAATCTAGAGAAGGGGAGACGCACGTCGATCAGGCACCCCATCACCTCGCCAGACGTGACGATTCATGGGCTTTCTGTGTCAGAAGTGAAAGGGACCATCTTTTGCCCATTGTGCTCGGAAACGCTAGTCAATTGAGACTCGCGCTCGGAGGAGGGACTCGAGATGAGTGTTTTGGAGACAACGGTTGACAAGTCGACGGATGTCAAATGTGCAGCTGTCGTGGCTAAGTCAACTGAGGTGGCTCCGACGCAGGCGCGACGATCCCCGTTTCAACCACAAGCCGTGGCACGTCGCAGCACGTCGCAGCACGTCGCAACAACGTCGCAGGCCCGACACGAACGTTGCCATGGCCGAAGTGGCGCCCTCCTCGTGGCGGACAGAATTGTATGTATTATCAATGTCAAGTTGTAATCAGGATTTCCCATTCAGGGCTTCCCATTGTTCAAAATCCCCTTTTCCCCAAACGCCCAGGTAACTCCCAGTGAACCCAAACCCGTCTGCTACGCCTTTCAGGTTTTTTTTTTTTTTTTTTTTTTTTTACAAATCCAGCAAAAGCTGCGGCGCTATCTTTTCCAAGTCCTCCACCTAATAGAGAAAATCCAAAAGAATTCACGTAAGCCATTCAAACTTTTTTCACGAAGTATAGATCTTGAAGAGATATAAAAACATTGAAAAAAAAGGAACGAAAAAGAAGAAGAAGAAGAAACTCACCTCCAGAAACCCTGCATTCTTTTCCACAGCCGCCCGAGCAATAGCTTCCCTCACAAAAATATCCATGTACTTCCCCACCGCCGCATTCGCATCTCGCGATATCCTCGTAGCCTCCTTCGTGAAGAACTCGTGCAGCATCCGCGTGAGAAGGTCCTTGGGGATGGATTTTTCGGGAGCCGCTGCCTCTTCTGTCTGGTCTGTTGCGCGGGGTGCGGCACGGGGTGCGGCACGGGCTCGGCGTCGTTGATTGGCGCCGTGTTCAACTTCGTCCGAATCCAAGGCTTCATCGCTTTGCTCCGACGCGGATGCTGAGGCCGAGGGCGTTTCTGTGGCCTGCCGGGTGTTCGTGGAACCTCTGCCTCGCCCGCGGCCACGGCCTGATGGCCTTCCGGTGGGCATGGAAAATGGGAGAAATGGCTGTCAAGGCCAGCCGCTTGGTTGGTAAAGGAGGCGCTGGATCAAGGGACGATCAAGTCCGTCAGGATTGTATGGCAGAAATATATGTACATGTATATGCTAAGACGTGATCGGGTTGCAAGATCGACACGTCATGGCAACGCGGGTGGTCATGTTCCTTAGTCATCAAAAGAAGCATCACCGTGTCGCCAGCTCACCTGACATGATGACTTTCTCGTTACAGCATCATTAATATCACCATTCATAGCTCGTCACTTAATTTATGCTCACTACTGGAAACATGGGAATAAGTTGACAAAGAAAAATCAAGAGAAATTGCATTGTGTATAAGTACATCGACCTAGAAAAGCCCCGGCAGTGCCGAAGGAGTAATACGCCATGCCGATGCCAGTCTAACCCGTAAAGAGCATCTGTTGCACAGGAACACACAAAAGGAACAATGTTTTCTTTTCTCTTGTCCCTTCAACTTTCACCCTTCTGCCCAGTCCCAATCCACCATTTTTATTTTGGATCCATTAGCGGACATTTATACCAAGCCCACCCTATTCACGCCCCAATCCTTGGACCTTCAGCGCGGAATAATTTATACAAAGAACACACAAAAGGCATCTTAACCAGAGCCACCCTTGAAGGCCTTGCCGAAGAGGATGAGCTGGAGCTGATCGTAGATGGACAGCACACCGGCACCGGCAACACCACGGAGAATGTTGGCACCAGCACCGTTGAACAGAGACTTGACACCGTTCTTGGCAATGATCTGGCGGGCGGCATCGAAGGAGTTCTTGTACTTGACGGCCTCACCAGAGGTCATCATCATGCGACGACGGATGGTGTCAAGAGGATAGGCAGCAATACCGGCACCAGTAGTGACGCACCAACCAAGAGCGAACGAGGCGAGGAAGTTGTTGGCCAGGTTGCCGACCAGGAGAACGGGCTTGATAGAGTCGTACATGCCGAAGTAGAGACCACGGTAGACAATGATACCAGCAACAGAGGGCATGAAACCACGGTAGAGACCAGCAATACCGTCAGAAGCGAGAGTCTTGCGGTAGACATCGACGAGGCCGTTGAATTGACGCTCACCGCCACCCTTGGCGGACTTGGCGTCGTTGGCAAGACGGGTACGGGCATAATCCAGAGAGTAGACGAAGAGCATAGAAGTGGCACCAGCAGCCTGTGTGAGAGAGAAGTGTTTTGTCAGTCTGACTGTGTGTACCAATTATGAAGTAGCCTGGATCTAACAGGGTGGAGTAAAAACGTACACCACCAGAAGCAAGGTTACCAGCCATCCACATGGCGTAACCATCACGCTCCTTCTTGAAGCCGAACATCTTCTTGAACTTGTCACGGAAGGCAAAGTTCAAGGCCTGGGTAGGGAAGTATCGGATGACGTTGGCGGTGTTTCCACGCCACAAGGACATGACGCCTTCGTCGGCCATGGTGCGCTTGAAGCAGTCACTGATACCGCCGTAGCGGCGGTCCAGACGGCCAGCCTTGATCATTTCATCCTGGTTCTGGATCAAGAGCTTGACACGCTCGATAGGGGCAGCAGCGGTCTTCGAGACGGCGGCAGAGACACCACCCACTACAATAAAGTTAGTATATCAGTGTCTGTGGAAATCCTGACACATCAAATCAGGTGTCAGGTGGTGGTATAGCGGCACAGGCATTGACGTCTATCATCGCTCAGGAAGAGATCGACTATTGCAACGTACTCAAGAAGTCGGCCACGAAGGGCTAGAATCGCGAGCGTTAGCTTCTATTCATTTCTTTGGTAGACAGAAGGGGTGAATGAGCAGCCTCCATTTTCCGACATCAGCTCGCGTTGAGTCAAGGGAGGCCATCAACAGGAGCTGACAAGATGGTCCGAGCATCAAAAAAGCAAAACTGCCATCTGAAGCGGTAGATACCAAATGCCGGCTCCCACTGCTTCCCATTATTGCAGTTGAGCAATGGGCGTGGGACAGGTCCATCGTGGCCACATGGCTCCATCGTGTCTCCTTATCGCAAACGCGGTTGTGCATGCGGAAAAAGTCGGAAGAAAACAAGAGCAAAGAGAACAGAGAAACTTACCGGCATGCCCAGGACCTTCTGAGGAGCTTCACCAGACATTTTGATGATTGCACTTTATCCGAAAACAAGACAAAGGACTGAGGGGAGATGGTTGAAAGAGGAAGGGAAAGGAGAAAGGAGGTGTAGGGGCAGTCGAGCGAAATAAATTCTGCGCCGGCTGGTGGACGGGTTTGGGGGAGAGGGAAAAAATTGCGGCGGAGCCTCGTCTCAACTAGGACTGGTTTTGAGCGAATCTACCCGGCCCGCGCTAGAGCCACCGCTTAGTATCCTCAGGAACCTAAGCAGGAGTACTTGACATGCACGCATAGTTTGCGGGAGTATCGAGGTACCGCCGCTCTTTGACCCCAGTCACGACGGCGAATCTCAGGGAGGCTGCTTCTTGTCTTCCACGGCAACAGCGAACAGTCTTGGCAGCCTCAGGCTGAAAGCGGGAACTACCTCCGAAGTACTCACGCTGTAGCCCGAATGTAGCTCATGGTAGCGATTGGCGTTTCTGAGCACATTAGAATACATAAAGGATACGCGGTGACCTGTTAGTATCCATGGTTCTCTTAGAAACGGGGTCTCCAAGCTGAGGTACCGGTTCACCCCGATAATTTTTTCCCTATAATTTTTTATTGGACTTGAGCACACCTGGCCTCAGTCACTCAGAGGGAGCTGCTGCTGCTTCACTACCTGCTTGGTACGCCACTGTAGGCATGATTTTTTTTTTATTTGATTCATTATCTCCATTCCTTTGTATTTCCCATATTATTCTCCGCACACAACGGATGCCAAGAATTTCACACCTCCGTCATTCACTCACCTGCATGTGTGTGCTCTCTCTCATGTGCGTGACTGCCAAAATCAGTACCGTGGCGTGGGGTTTTGTCCCTTTAGTGCCGAGAAGCCAATATGTTCGTCCTTACTCACCCACATTCAGTCGACAGCTTATTGGGGCAGCCTTCAGTATACATGTATCCAATAAGCTATTAAAGCGTATGGGTAGGTACCTACTAGGTAGGTACAGAGGTGTAGCCTCCTCCTGCACCGGATGGATGTTGAGAAGAGGACGCCGAAGCGACAACACAAACCACGGCATGGGCCGTGTTACGATTTCCCAAGCTCCTATTGCAAGTCACTTCATGCGCGGCTTCTCATGAGAACTAACTCGATAAGCTTTTCTCCCTCCGTTCTTCTACCTGCGTCGTCGTGCACGACCTGTCCACCATTCACAGCCTTGTTCGCTCAGGCCGATCAAGGTATGGCTGGTCCAGGCCATACAAGCCTGGCAATTGGCAGCATCCATGACTGGATCCCTCTTTTGTGCATGCGTGAGCCATTTGTTAGCAGATTCCTTGCTCACAAACACCTGTTTCAGCGTATAAAGAATTCTGTAACGTATAAAGTATTCAGTGGTCGTGGCATGAATTTTGAAAATATCGGCATGTTTTGTTTTTTTTCTTCATGTTTTATTCACGCAAAGCTTTGCTGATTCCGGGTTGAGCTTACTTGAGCGTGGCGTTATACAAGGTCGGGCTAAAGTTGTCGTCAATTGATACTCCGAAACAGCCTTTCGGCTCCTCCGAGATAGTTGTACATACTATCTATCTAGTGTCTGGTAGGGCGTCTACTGCATTACAATTGGCGTATCTTGGTTGCCATGCCTTGACAATCTCTTGTATTTTCCTTCGCAATTGTCAGTTAGCTACGGCCCCATGTCCTACGACTGCTGCGGACTCTAGTCGTCGAGCCTCGAATGTGATGTTCGCGCGATGCGCCTGGTAAATCATATACTCTGCCATTCGTACACTTGGTATGGATACCTGACCCGCGTGGCTTCAATTCACTGAGCTTGTTTGGTCATGGTGGTGACATGTCAAACGCTTGGGTGCAAATAGTTGCTGACGAAGATGCCCTGCATGGATAGTATTCGTGCGCTGCCTCTGAGGCACTGCTGGATGCATCTTTGTGAAACGAGAGGTCGAATGATTTGAAGATTATCCTTCAACGACTGTCCGGTGCTTATCAGTCGTCGGTCTTTCTGCGCTCTTCAAATAGTGTTTGGAACAGGCTGGGGGTCAATATCTTCGCCCCTTGGCCCGAGACTGTCGTATTAAGACAGACAGTACTTACAAGCGGACGGAGGCGGAGATTTACTCATTCGCAATGTCTTTTATTCAACGGCAATCAAGATCCGTCGCTCCGCTCTCCCAGGATGATTGTCCCATTGTTGAACCTGTCCCTGCGCACGTACGATATGTACGAAGATATATCACAGCAGAGCTCTTCAGCGGGATTCTTGGGCAAAACAACTGATATATTCTTGATATATGCTTCTTTTGGCAAAAGATGGAAGAACCTTGTCGTGTTATCGGCGTCGATAGATTCAATTCGCAACGGGCGGCTCTCATCGCAATTCACGCCTTCTTTTATAGACACGCCATCACATGTCACGTGAAAATAGTGATTACTAGATTTGAAGATCTTTCATTCCACTGTCATATGCCAAGGCGCAATTCCGGGCCTTTGTATGCTATAATACCGAGCATAAATTCGTCCCAACCAGACTTCTTTTCTTGTGTTATTTGCAGAAAAAGAGCCTCCACTTTCATGGCTGCTTCTGCTATGACGCGCAGTCCATTCAGACACCGATACTCCAGACACAAAATTTATTCTATTTAGCTGATTTAGGAACCGCCGACGGCGCGGGCTAAAAGAAAAGAAGAAGACGTTAGCACAAGAAACAAGCTCATATTTGTGTTGTATATCGCCAGGTCGGATCGATGCGTAGCGTACTGTAGATCTTCATCTTGCTGTGCGTGACAACGGGCTTGATGAGGCCCTTCTCCTCGAGATCCCGAATGCACTGGCGAGCCAATGAACCGTTGACCTTCATTCTGTCGACGAGGACAGCGACCGAGACCAGACGGTAGGACTGGACATCCTTGTAGAGCTTCTCTGAAGTGGCCTTGTCGAGAAGGACGGCGTGTTGGGCCTTGTCCTTGACCTTGCCCTTGGACCACTTCTTCTTTTGCTTCTTAGCTCCAGCAGCAGGCGCCTACAGTTGTTCGAGAGACAAAGTCCTGCGTTAGCATGATCGTGCACCAATTCAGGGCGTTTTTCTTCGATCTGTCTTATTCATCCGTCCTCCTTGTGCGTGCGTGTGTGTAATTTTTCTTTCTTTCGGCATGCTCATCTCGTCGCGGACTTCAAGCGCCTTTTGAAATGAGGGTATTATTCTTGGACGGGGTGGTGTTCGGCGTACCATTTTGTTCTGATGTGCTTGTCGTTGACGGGAGTGTGGAGGAAAGAACGGGAGTTTTTCCACCTAGATTGAACCTGCAGACGACGTTCTTCCCACACGCACTCTCCCAGAGAGGAGGGTCCAGGCGGGCGGTGGGCTGGCCATTCACTACGCCGCATTGGCGTCTCACCCAGGGCAGGCGTGCCCTAACACAACAAGTGCGGCAGGATACGTACCGATTATCGTGCGACTTCTGATTCGTCAGATCCGCCCACCAATGCCGAGAAAATACCAGGCCAACCCTACTCTCTCTCGCTCCCTCTCGCTTGCCGAGCCCCAGTGGCGAAGCGCATCAATCTCAAAACTTACTCGAGAAAAAAACATACCCATCTCGCCCAACCTGCACTACTAACCCGCAGTCCGCCTGCCCAGCCAAGAAGACCGGATATATTATCGACTGCAAACAGCCCAATATGTCTGACGGTGGCGATATCGAGGTCGAGACCAATGTTGTCTCCGACGTTCTCCCCAAGGATGTTGTGAAGGAGGTCGGCAACATTAAGTTGTTCAACAAGTGGGACTACGATGTCGAGGTTCGCGACATTTCTCTGACGTACGTGCGAAGAAAACACAATCATGCATAAGACCATTGTGCAGGAGGAAAAAAAACACCATTTTCCAGCCCAAAAACCTTCTCCGGCGAAACTAGCAATAAAACTATCGCAAACGACGTGGGAAAGGATATCATGGAGGGAAACCAACGCACCGCAATTTCTTCCTTGTCGATACATGTATGAACTCGTATGCTGATGGATTTGACTTCTTTTCAATCGAAATAGTGACTACATCTCCCTGCGAAATCCCGTCTATGTCACCCACTCCGCTGGCCGATACGCCGTTAAGCGATTCCGCAAGGCCAACTGCCCTATCATCGAGCGATTGACCAACTCTCTGATGATGCACGGCCGCAACAACGGCAAGAAGCTGATGGCTGTCCGCATCGTCGCCCACGCCTTCGAGATCGTACGTTAATTCACCATGACTAAGAAACTGCTTTTTGGCCTCGAGGAAGGTGAATTCAGGGACTTGGGAGCAGACAAGACCGACTATCGTGAAGGGACCAGAAACAACTCACAATACCGGGCTTGTCTTTCTTGAGCCCTCTCAATCGACACCACAAGAAGCCCGTCAATCACTTCGAGAAGCATACCGATCTAACCAGTCAATTTTATTTCTATAGATCCACTTGATGACCGACCAGAACCCCATCCAGGTCGCCGTCGACGCCATCGTCAACTGCGGTCCCCGCGAAGACTCAACCCGAATCGGTTCCGCCGGTACCGTCCGTCGACAAGCCGTCGATGTCTCCCCTCTCCGCCGTGTCAACCAGGCCATCGCCCTGCTCACCACCGGCGCCCGAGAAGCCGCTTTCCGCAACATCAAGTCGATTGCTGAGTGCCTCGCTGAGGAGCTGATCAACGCCGCCAAGGGCAGCAGCAACTCATACGCTATCAAGAAGAAGGACGAGTTGGAGCGTGTCGCCAAGAGCAACCGATAAATGCCTTGTTTACTTATGGGGAGGAACGAGGAGAGGGGACGACATCTTTTTTCTATGGCTGGATGGATCGATGGATTTAGGGAGGGTTTTGCGGCGGGCCTTTCTCGGCGTGGTTCTGGCATCTTTCAGAATTGCATTTATGCGTTTCAGGTATGGGAACGCTACGGCTATGGACTTGCCACGCAAGTGGGCTCTAGAGCCTCAGAAATAAAAATGTTGGCTCAACAAAGAGTATGAATGAATTACAAATGTCTATGAAGCAAAGCACCTGTATCGTCACGCACTTGATGATTCAAAAACCTGATGTGATTAAACGTAGCTGAACTGGGGAAGCCTATTGCGAAAATTACCAATTTGATTTACTTTCTCAAGGTCGGCGATGTCGTCATGTACATGATATTGGCAAGCAGGCAAGCAGAGAATCCCATTCTATCTAGGCTCCCTCTCTCCCTCTCTCCTCTCTCTTCCCCCCCTTTTTTTTTCATTTTTTTCATTCTTCTCTCTTCCTCAACGCGCCCATCTGAATAGCAGAAACTTGTTTCAGCGTCATAAGTCATTAATCCAATCATCGCGGTCGTTGTCAAGGAAGCCCGAGGTTCCCTAGATACGGAGTTTCTCGGGAGTAAATTCGAGTCGTCTGAACATGCCCACGTGGGGGATCCCTTCCTCCCACCACGAGCCCATTTCCCGGTCGACAACGAATCCCCATTTCTCCCATGCTTTCACGACATGCTGTTGGGCGTGAACACAGACGAGACCACCCCACTTGGGTATGTCTGCCTCGGTGGACGCACCGACCCGCTTGAGACCGAGTTCGGTGATGCTGGGGTCAAAGAAGGACGGGTTGGACTTGAGCCACGAGATGGCCGTTTGCACCAAGAGCGTGGAGAGGCCGTTGCCTCGGTATTCCTTGGCCACGGCCAGCCGTCCCAATTTGAGATATGGTTCCCGGCCGTCGTGGAAGGTTGTCGCGCGGTTCCGCTCCTTGCTGATAGTTGCGGCGGTAGACGACGTAGCCGCGGTCGAACTCGCACTGTCTTTATTGCCAGTCGACGATAGCTTGCCATTCCAGTATTCGGCTCCTGGTTTTGGATGAGGCTCGTGAGGAAATGGTACGACACGGATGGTCCCGATGGGTGTGGTCCGGGTAGAGCTCCTCCGGGGCTGTATAATGTTGCCGTCGTCGTCACAGACTTCTGCTTCCTCCATCTTGTTCACGCTGGCATAGACTACCCAATGACACGAGCGAGCGTCGTCGGCATCGAACTCGTTTTCCGGGAGAATCTGTTGTTCTTTGACAAAGACACTCTCACGCACCTCCATGGCGTCTAGGAAGGTTTTCGGAACTGTCGATGGCTGTTCATTATGGGGCTTTCCACGCTTGAATCCTTCGAGCGAGCTGGGTTCAAGGCGGGATATGAACGGTGTGGCCATCTCACACACGGCGATGGGGAGAAAGAAGGATGGGGGGAGGGGGGGGGTTTAATGAAAATGCTTAGATTCTGAGAGATTGCTTCAGGCCGAGACGTGTTTTGTTCCTTGAGGGGAGCATGCGACGGGTCAAAGACCAGATAATGAAACAAAGCAGCACACAGAGAGAGAAAAAGATAAACGCAACATGCAACCAAAAAGATGAAAAAAAAAGGCGCGACTCCGACTTTTGTGAATTTGAATGGCTGAGCGATGAAAAGATGAGAATTTGAAAGAAAGGTATGGTATGGGTATGGTACCAGGTCAGGCCCTACCTGCCTTGAGTGAGAACTTAGTTGCCGATGGTGGGGGAGCTTGCTTCCGTGAACTTTCAAACGTTGAGACGTCGGCAATGGTTGTCTGTTTATGTTTATCCGTGACGAATCACAAAAGGCTGCCGACAAGACCGATATCACTGCACCGTCACTCTACTCTGCTTGGGCGTCGTGTCGCGCAGCGGCCAGCAACTACTAGGTACTTTGATAACCTAGTAGAGACACATGTAATGCAAGTATTCTGTCTCACATCTCCCCTGGACCTCACAGCCTCACACAAAAGGTGGCGGGGTGGCACGACACGACAACATCCACAAGTTATGCTTTTTCGAGTCGTGAGACGGGCAAAGTTGGGGCCACGTTGGCAGCGGACAATGAAGCGTCCACGGTGTCAGGCCGTCTGTGTTTCCCTTGCACGTACCGGCAGCCGGGTCACGGCACATGCGGGCGTCGTACTCCATCATTGATTGATCTTCCAGGACAAGTTGACATGCAGCGTCCCGCCGTGCGTGATTTACGGCCGCGCTTGACAGGAACAGCTCCCATATGTTGGAAGAATACCGTCACGTCACACCTTGACACGCAGCGTAGCATCATTCCGAGACGGCCTTGGCGGGCCGTGCACCGTGCACCCCAGCACAGGTTGAACCCATCTTGTGGCCTCGCATTCCATGACAACTGCGGTCAGTGCTGGTGTTGAAGTCCATGTCGGCTGGGCCGCAGTGCGGAAGGCGCTGATCTCAGGCAGCCATGTACCTAGTACTACATCTGCGTCTAGAGACCCATTTTGCAAGCAAAGCGTCTCGTCTGGCAGCTGAGGTCAGCAGCGTCCTGGGATGGAGGATGGAGGATGGAGTGCATGTCCCGAGTTCCGAGCGTGGGTAAATCGATAAGGAAAGAACCCTGCTAGTCACCGCTCCTCTTCAGGGGTTTTGTTTGCCCACCCGGCACCCAAGGTCCAAGGCCCAAGGGCCCACGAACAAGTTCTGGTTCTCATCTCGCCCGGTCGGTGCATAGCCTCATCCACATCCTTTTGTTTTTCGGCTTCCCATAGTCTTCAAGCCGTGAACTGGGAGCCCGACCAATGCCTGGCGCAAGCAGCTGACCCGTCGTGCACCCATTGATGCTCTCCGCGGCCCGCCCCTGAGCTTGCGAGCGCGCGTTTGGTAACAGCCTTTGACTGACCAGGCCCATCTTCTCGGTTGCGCCTCAACTCTGAAAACTTTCCGTTTCGTCCAGTCCGATCCCGACTTGCCTCACTGCGCGCTCGAGTGCGCCGACGCGCCGCTGTGCAATGCCCTGGCAACCTCTCCCCCGCATTGCATTTGCTGTTGCGACGTACCCCTTCGCCGCCGAGAGCCCAGCCGACCTCCCACTCGAAATTGGTGATGAGCTCTACATCATCGAGGAGACGCCAGATGGAAACTGGCTGCGAGGCTACCTGGTCGCTCCTCCGAGCTTGCTCGCTGGTCTGACCTCAGTCAAGGGCCAAACCCTCGAAGCTCGAGTGTTTAGTGGCATCTTTCCCCGCAGTTGTGTGGAGGTACGAGAGATGCTTGGGGAGTCGGACGAGACAGACGAGGATGACGACGACGACGACGACGACGACGACGACGAAACCAACGACCAAGAACACGAAAATAGAGAACAAGATGACAAAAACATCATCATAGACGAGAATATACCGGTGGACAGCCTGCAATCGACTGGTGATGCAATCAACAATGGATCCATCAACAGCAGGACCAAGAAGACAAAGTCGCTGGGTAAGACGGACGGTATCAGGAAGAGACGACGCAGACCGTTATCAGAATTGCCAAACGGGTCCATTTCTGGCAACCTCTCTGTTCCGGTCAAACGAGACCCAAACGCGCCACGACCAGCCGCGCCCGTGCCGTTGCTGAAAATTGGCGACGAGACACCCACGTCCTCATCTGAGCCATTGATTGACGAGATTGCGTCCTGCTTGAGAGAATGGCACTCCAAGAATCTTCACGAAATCTTGCTTTCCAGACAGTACGCAGACCTAGACAAGCTTTCAAATCTCATCACCAGCCTCAATCTCAGTCGACAACAATTCCTGTACAATGTCCTCACATCTCGCGAATACGAAGCGCTACGGGAAAAGACCGTATGGGACCTGGTACGAGTCAATAAGCTTTGCGGAGGGGACATCATTGTTCGAGACCCAGCAGCGAGAGGCAGGATCCTCGTTGGAGACGATTCAGTCGTCGAAGTGACGCGGCTGCAGTCCGTCATGGCTCTTCTCGACGAGCCGCCCCAACCATCCGTGGAATTCACCTGCCTTCACCATCTGCTTCTCGATGTCAAAGGATTTGCTGGCTCATCGTCCGAGGCAACGACATTGGTCCTCTTTTTGGTCTCAAAGCCTCAGCACCAAAAGTTGTCGACGTTGTCAGAAGCCTTCACAGTCGAAATACCCGCCGGTGGCACCATTGGAGGCATTACGTCGGGCACCTCGTCTCGGACGCTCTTCGTCGACTTGTCTGCTCAGGACATTGGAGACTCACCGTCGGCCGAAACTGAGCTATATCTTGTTGCCAGGGTCCTGGCTTCTCAACAAATTTTGGCTGTCAAACCGGCGTCGAGAGCCGGAACCACAAATGATAGTACCTTGTCCCGAGAAAATTCGTCCAAGATGTCTTCTACGTCAGGATCCAAGTCTACGAGACGCAGCTTAATGTGGGGAAGCAAGTCTGGACGCTCAAACGTCTCTCGAGGATCGCCATTGCCCAAAATGGAGCCCGTGTCCGAGCAGCAAGGGCAGCAACCAGTCATTCAGGTGGATGGCGATGTCGGGCCCGGCACTGCCAGCTCAAAAACTGGTAGCATCGCACAAGACACAGCCCAAGTAGTACAACGCACTGTAGGCGTTGGCATTCTCAAGCTGAACCCCATTATGAAACAAAAGGATGAAACGGAACAGGTCCTGACAATATGGTCGCCTATCGCCAATCGAGTGTCGATGGAAACAGAGGCTTCCTCTTCAAACGACGTGGACGCCGTGATTCGTGAGCTTATGGATAACACCAATGGGCGATACGAGAAATCTCGTCGAGGCGAGCGACTCCAGGTGTCTCTACAGGCCTTTAACCACCCTGATGCGGACACCTTGATCAAGGCCACACCGACGATACTGTCTGGAGTCTCACAGACTAACAAGCTGGGCTTCTCCGGCGCCCCATCGAAGTCAAGATCGGACATCTATCTGACACTAAACAGCGCTTCTCTAGCGCGACAGCATCTGCTATCGCGCTCTGGCGGAAGTGCCACCAGTATGCCTTCGGGGCTACGCGGCGTCAACTTTCAGGTCATGCTTGAAGTCCGAGATCCCGAGGGCAAGCGGTTCGAGAATTGCATCTATGAGGGCTCCAACAGGCCACCCGTGACGACCTTTAAATCCTGTACCACGGAGCGCGGAGAGGCGTGGAATCAGACGGTACGGCTCTCGCTGTCGCCAAGCGACGTGTCCACAGCTCATGTCGTCATGTTCCTGTGTGACGTGCCGGGTCCCCCCTTTGCTGTGGCCCACATGCCACTCTGGGACAGAGAGGCGTTCATAGGGGATGGCCGTCATGGTCTTCTTCTCTATAAGGTAGATGAGAATACCTTGACGGCCCTGCCCGGCGCTACCAGCAAGGGCGGGTATTTATCGGTGCCCTGGGCTCCTCGAGGCAGAGCTGAGCACTCTGAGAATGTAACGGGTCCATTGGCGGTGCTCTTTGTCAACACTTTTCTCTGCAGCACACGATTCTCACAGGACAGGATCATCTTGGGTCTGCTGAAGTGGAAGGACTTGCCCGAGGAAGAGGTTCTCGCAGTGCTGAGACAGCTCATGTTTGTGCCCGAAATTGAAGTCGTCAAGTTGCTGAGTGATGTGCTGGATGGGCTCTTTGGTGTTCTTGTTGAGCATTCGGGAAACAAGGAGCTAGAGGATCTGGTCTTCACAGCCTTGGTCAGAGTGCTCGGGATCGTGCATGATCGGCGCTTCAATCTTGGGCCCCTCGTTGACCAGTATGCAGAAAACCAGTTCAGTTATCCATTCGCCACGCCTGGTCTTGTCCGGTCTTTTACACGACTTCTTGAAAATCCCACCGAGCCCGAGACATCGCGAAATCTACGGTCCACGTTCAAGGTGGTGAGACACATTTTGAAGTTCATCACACAGGCGCGCAAACAGCAAAAGGCAAAGGAAGCTGGTATTGGCATCACGTCTTCTCCGCAGACATTTACCCGACAGCTACGCTCCATCTTCAAGGCCCTCGATGGCATGATGAGAAACACGGCACCCCTGCTGGTCGGTAGCCAGACGTTGGCTGTCCAGCATTTTCACACATGGTTGCCCGAGCTAGCGGGCCTGTTGAACACGGAGGAGATTCTGCACATTGCGATTGATTTCATGGACTCTTGCACCCAGGTCAAGGGAAAACTGATTTTGTACAAGCTCGTCCTCATCATCAACTACTCCAAGCTAGACCTGTTTGCGCACCCGGACCAGAAAGCGGCCTTGAGTGCCAACACGGTTCGTTGGATCTCACCACATTGGGGTCATACCGAAGAAGCGACCGATCAATGGCGTGAGCAGGTCCGCCTCTGCTGCTCTGTGCTCGCTAGCCAAGTAGATCACCTGGGACCAGAGATTCCGGACCATATTCCGAGGATCATTGATTCCTATCTGTCGCTACTGAGCTCGCCACCGAAGCCACGAAATCGTCTCTCCCTCCTTTTCCCATCGACATATCCATTTCCCACCAAAGCCGTGTCCAGCAATCTCACATTCGACGAAGGATTAGCCGAATTATCGGCCATTCTATCCGCCGTTTCCAATTCCGCCGCCGGCATGCAGCTCGAACTGGCTGCCGAGGAAGACTTGGTGACCATCTTGGAGAATTTGCTGCGCATGCACCTGAGCATCCTTTCGGGCGAAGCCTTCCCCGGCGAGTGGCTGAGTGTGCACATATACCACCACAAGTCAACGATGCATACCCTCCAGTATGTGGCGAATCTCATGCTGGAGTCCTTTCTGCCTGACCCTGACGAGGCGGAGAATTTCAACACGGAGCTGTGGAAACTCTTCTTCACGACCCTCCTCAAGCTCGTGGGGAGCACCTCCTTGGCCCTCGAAACGTTCCCCGAGCAGAAGCGTAGGGCTGTCTGGAAGATTGCTGGTGATGTGAGAGAAGACGGTGCCGAGCTCTTGCGTTCGACGTGGGGGGCCATCGGTTGGGAAACGACGGCCGAGGAGTGTAGTCATTACGGTCTGGCCAAGATTGGAGGATACCAGGTGCAATATGTGCCGACTCTTGTGGGACCTATTGTCGAGTTATGCTTGAGCGTGCATCAAGGTTTGCGGCGGATGGCGGTTGAAGTGTTGCAAACCATGATTGTCAGCGAGTGGACACTCAGCGAAGACTTGACGGTGATACAGACGGAAATGATTGACAGCCTGGATCAGTTTTTCAAGTCCAAGCCACTTACGGAGAGTATTTTGCAGAAACTCTTCATCGGCGAGCTGCTGGAGCGCTTCGAGCCACTGTATGATGTCCCTGACAATCCGCTCTATGCTGCTGTCCGGGACCTGGTTGGCACACTGGACGAGTTCCTGGATCTGCTCGTTGCCGTACACGGTAGCGGTGACGGGAACGGAGAAGCCACGGACGTCATCAACCGGCTGCGCTTGATGGAGTTCCTCCGCGACATGCAGAAGGAGGAAATCTTTGTCCGCTACGTCCACCAGCTCGCCACTCTCCAGGCAGAGTCAGGAAATCATGCGGAGGCTGGTCTCGCCCTGCGACTACATGCAGACCTATACGACTGGGACCCCACGAGACAGGTCAAGGCTCTAGTAGAGCCCGACTTTCCGGCACAGACGCAGTTTGAACGCAAAGAAAAGATTTACTTCGACATGATCAAGCAGTTCGAAGAGGGCGAGTCGTGGAGCAACGCACTGACGGCGTACAAGGAATTGCAGGTTCAATACGAGGGCAATGTCTTTGACTTTGCCAAACTGGCAAGAACAGAACGTGCCATTGCGACAATCTACGAAACCATCGCCAAGAGCGACAAGTTGATTCCTCGGTACTTCAAGGTTGTGTACAAGGGGCTCGGATTCCCTGCCGGTGTTCGAGACAAGGAGTATATCTATGAAGGTGCCCCCACAGAGCGAGCAGCCGCCTTTGCGGATCGTATCCAGGAGCAATATCCTTCCGCGCAGATCATCACATCGGAGGGCGTCGCTGAGGTGGAGGGACAATTCCTGGTTGTCTCGTCGGTCACACCGCATCGCGACTTGTCGCATCAGGTATACCAGCGAGCCCGCGTGCCTCAGGTGATTCGCGACTTTTTGGTGTCTTCCCACCCGCAAGCATTTTCCTTCACGACCAAGCGCAGCACATCGGGGCCCGTGGCAGAGCACTGTGCCGAAAAGGTCGTGTTTTCCACGGCGGAGCCGTTTCCCACCATTCTGCGACGGAGTGAGATTATCGACACGCAAGAAATCCGACTCGATGCGCATGAAACCGCGCTGGAACGCATCGTGCGCAAGACACAGGAGATGACGGCTCTGGAGCGCCGCTTTGCCGATGGCGAGGATGGAGGAGTATCGCAGCTGCTCGTGGACGCCGTGTCCATTTCGGTGAATCCGTTGTCCGAGCAGAGTGTCATGTGCTACCGAAAGCTGCTTCCCCGGCCCGAAGACGACGGCGACGACGACGGCGACGATGAAGACGACGCGGAGTTACTGGAGCCACGGGACATGGCTATCAAGATGGCGCTTGTGGACCATGCTATTATGCTCAAGCGAGTGCTAGGTCTGTTTGCGCGCAGCAATAATCCTGTGCTTGTCCGGAAACAAGAGGAGCTTCAGAAATGTAAGTCTGCAATATATCTATTCTCTCTCTCTCTCTCTCTCTCTCTCACACACACACACACACACACACATGCACACGCACATATATCTACCCTCGTCCACTACGATTGGCTGCCGTTTTTCTTACCCATGTCTCGTCCAGACTTTGAAGTAGCATACGAACCCGAAATTGCCTTATTTGCACCTCCGCCTCCAGCACAACGTGAATTGACGATATCAACCCCGTCCACCGCCTTTCGTGGCTCGTTCCCTCCCTACGACGTCAGCCCCGGGACACGCTCCAACGTTCCAGGATCTGTAAACGGGACCGGAAAAGTAGACGAAACCACGTCGCTGGTTCGGCAAGTATCGCTCAAGCAGCGCAACGCAAGACTCAGCTTCCTCCCCGGCCGACGACAACAAGCATCGGAAACCGATCAAAACTCCGACGTGGACAGAAAAACGAACGGCAGCCCGAGATCTAGCGTATCGCACAGCCGCAGCCGCAGCCTAGGAAAGTCCCGACGGCAAAGCCTTTTCCGGTCGCAGTCCATGGACGACGGGTTTCAAGGAGATGGCAGTGCAGCTTCAGGCGGCGCAGCAGCAAATGGGGTGCCAAGGCGAAGCAGTGTGGCGAGCAAGTCCAGTCTGGACAGAAGCTCCAGCGTGGAGGAAAAGGCCACCACGCCGGCACAGCATGTCGATTCGATGAAGAGAAAGAGAAGTGTAAGAAAACGACTCAGCATTCTCAAGATGGGCATGAAGGGTACGAAACGGGGAGGTATAATGGGCAGTGTTGACGAAGAGTAGCCTCTGCCTCTCTGCATCTTTCTTTTCTTGCCCTGTCTTCTTTTTCTTTTCCTCTCTCTTCTGTCTCCTTCCTTTTTTTTTTCCGCCTTTTTTTCCCTCCATGGTACAGTGGCCACTTTTTCTTCTATTTCTTCTTTTCCCTTTTTGCAAAAAAAAAAAAACATGTCAAGATGTGGCGAAATCTTCATCTTTTTTTCTTTCTTTTCTTCTCGTACCAAATTCTCTTCTTTTCACGAAAAGAAAAAGAGTGTTTGCGTCGTTGGTTCAAAATAGCCAACCGCAGTATAGAACAGAGATTGGGGTGTGTAGAGATGGTATTGGATCGGTGGAGTCCTGGGAGTCGCACTTTTCGGCCCATTTTTCAACATTCTCATGGTGTATCTTTTTTTTCCCCTTTTCTTTCGTTGTTTCTTCTTCTCGCGTTTATACCTGTATGTCTTGTTCTTACACCCCCATCATCTTTTTTCTTTGTACTTTTATGTTCCGTAGTGGGTTTCGTGGTTCATCTCGCATGGCAGGTTCTCTGGATGGCTGCATGTGTTGTCAAGAGACATAGGAGGTTCTTTTTCTTCTTCTCTTCCTTATTTCTTTTGTGCCTTTATTCCTTTTCTGTGTGTTGTAGTTGAGGCATTCGCTTTTGTTTTTCTCTGCCTGTGTGCGCGCCCGATGAACCACGCCATGTATCTCTGTTTTCTTCTCTTTTCGTTTCTTCTCTTCGTTTCTTTCCTTTTGTCGCAGACTCATATATGTAGATACACGGTTGACGGACAAGGATAACATGAACGGATACACTGTGTGCGCGTGGTACACACGACGTCTCCCTTTTTCTTTTCTCTTCTTTTCTCTTCTTTCTTTGCTTCTTTTTTAAAACTACTGAAAAGTAAACGACCTGTTTTTTTCCCGTGTAGGCTGTTCAATTGCAGGCGATGCAAATGGCATGGCAAGAAGCGGGTTGTGTGCATTCGACATATCGCCATAGTAGCTTGTCCTGGTCCTAGGATCAAGGCAGAAACAATAACGGCGATGAGGGGGAAGGGGGGCGTGGACGACCTCTATATATTGCCCGCGTTCCAGGAGTCTAGTTTTCAGGGGTTGCTGCAGATGACTCTATTTACTGTATGCCTGGTGAATGCAGGGCCGGATGCTATATGGTGGCGATGACGCGCGTGGACTACTTATAGGGTGCCAAAGTAGGCAATTGGCGAGGCACTTGATGGTTTATGAAAACGCGCCCGTGACAATGCGAATGTAGGATGGGGTTTGCCATATAGGAAGGTAGGTAGGTACATTGTGCCTGATGGGACCATATCATGACTGTAACTGTTTCTTTGCCCTGACGTGACGTTTTGCTGTGCTGTAAGATCAGGGCAATGGTAGACAAGGCGGGAGATTGGTGAGTGAAGGCTTGGATAAGTGAGTTGGGGCTAGGATCGATGAGTGTGAAGTCGGGAGTTCTCTCCTGTTCGTATATGAAGCGTGGAAAAGGGATGGTAATTTTATGCATGCCAACATTTCTCCGTCTCTCCCTCTCATACATAAGTGCCTAGAATGTAAAAACCTTTTACCTAATTCGAAGCCTCTTGATCATAGGCCGCTTTTCTCCCACACGGGTTACCTTTGCTATGAATTAGACATGTCAATACAAAACATAACAGCTAGCACATTTTCATGTTGATTTATTGTGGTTATCGATATAACTAGGGGAATAGAGCATTAACAACCAATTTAAGCAAAACACACACAGATGTTACATTGATCCTTTCCCAAACCCATCAACATGAATTCACAAAAGAATTTTTTTTTTAAAAAAAAAATAGTGAAAAGATAAGAAAAGAAACCAAGAAATGCAAAAAGAAAAAAGAGTCTTAAATAGACAGACGGCGCGCGTGATTCATGAAACGTATTTAATACCATCTACACAGGCTGCATGTTAGTCATGATGCTGCAGGTAGAAGTACTGATAAAGTGAGGAACATACTTTTGTAAATGGTCAAAGGCAAGGGTTGTTTTACTGGCCGCCCGTGTCCTTGGCTGCCTTGGCAGCGTCACCAGGGAGAGATGCGCCCGTCTTGCCGAGGTTGGTGAGCATGGAAAGCAGGTTGCCGCTTTGGATGCCGTCGCCGGGGATGTTGAGAAGAGCGTCGCCGAGCTTGAAGAATTCAGCGGTGATATCCTGGGCACCGCCACCGATGCCGGCGCCTTCACCGCCGCCCATCATGCCGCCAAGGGGGCCGGCTACGCCGCCAAAGTTGGTCTCACGCTTGGGGAGGTCCTTGGCTGGGGCGGCGCTGACGAGGCAGGCGGAAGAGGCGATGAGGACGGAGATGATTCCAGTGAACTTCATTTTGATGGATTTGGGGCAACGTGTGATGTATAAAGATTTTTTGATTGAAGGGAGAGATTACCAGGCCAGCTAGTGGAATTGGAAGTAGAGGTGCAAAGATGAGGAAAAAAGTGAGTTATAATGTAGAGACTGTATGAATGAGTGGATGGGACTGATGATGAGGAACAAACAGGAACTTAACAACAGGTTCGAGACCAAGTCTTATATGGACAAATCGATTCAACTCGAGCAACGCTACGTAACGCACAGGAACGCCTATTATTCATTGTCTCCAACTCGGCCCAGCAAAAACAAAGTCTAAAACCAAACAAAACGGCGCTTGGCTCCACGGAAACCCCGCGACCACGTTGAGGACCACGTTGAGGACCACGTTGAGGACCACGTCGGGCTTTGGGGACCACGTTGGAGCTTTGGCCCAAATGAGAAGTCCGATGAGATCGCGCACAGTCGACGGGCTAGTTGACGGTGCAGGAACCATGGACGACTGGCGATATCGCGACCATGGCTCCTCGGAGCGTCCGGGCGCGTCCTGGTGCGTGTTGAAACGTTGAACGTGGACGAGGCCCAAACTCACCGGAATCATGGGCCTACCAATTGAGAAGCGTCGGTGGGTCCGCGTTGCCTCGTGGCTCGACTCTCTGGCGGGGCGCACTTGCCGTTCGCCACTTGGCACTTGACACTTCTCCAGAAGATGACGGGCTTCAAGGCAACTCAGGCAGGAGCGACCCAAGCTTCGTCATGGTTGATCTCATAGTCGGCAATCTTCATCGTCTTAGTCTTTGCACACTGAAAGATGAAATGCTTCCACCTCCAGCCTTGTCAAGTCAGCTTTCACGGTTGGCCGACTTCACGCTAGTGGTGGCAGCGCACCGCCGCGTTTCACTTGCAACTACCACCTGGTCCTGACTCCTGAGTCCTGGTCCCTGGTCCCGGCCAGCCACCCCGCGTGGTTCCCGGCCGGCAAACCCCCAGGCTGAAAAGCCGAGGCTCGGGGGTCGAGTAGAGAATCGACACTCGCCCGACGCCGACGACGACACGGCAACCCCAAAACATCCTCCCACCAAACACGCCGTCCTGGACCAAAACGCCGTTTTCCCGCCCCAGCCACCGGCGCGATCGGGTCCAGTATGTTAATGCGGCTCCTTCTTTGCTCGAGAGCTGCGTCGAGTCGTCATTACACTCTTGGAAGTTGGGATGTTGAATTTTGATTTCGCCGTCAGAGCCATTGCCACGGATGGGCAGAGCAGATGACGTTCTGATGGAAAATATTCGTCAAAAAAAGAAGAAAAAAAAAAAGGCTTGTTATTTTCGCAAGCTCGAGCGATTGTGGGAATCGAAGCGCGCTTCACAAGGCGTCGAATTCATTGATACCGATTAATGTCCTAACGTCCGTCACAAACAATTCATGCAGCCCAGCCTTTTTGGGCTTGTGAGCTCGCTCGCAGCACCTCTTCCCGCCTGGAAAGACAAGAAGAAAAAAGAGGCCTGGAGGAAGAGCATGAAAAGCATGAGTTTTGACATCACAGGTGACTACACGTGCTAAATGTGTGGAGTCGTGAATAGGTCGTGGTGGCGGTCTGTTCGCCGAGTTTCAGGCCAACCATTTCGATACCGCTAAGCTGGGCCGCCCGGTGCCCGTCGGGGGCATATCGGGTTACTCTGCCCGTCAAGGCCGATGCGTGGCTGACAAGTTAGTCGGTTGACTGACTTGTTCTTCTGCGCTGATGAGATGAGCGTTGCAGAACAAAGAACAAAGTCCGTCAATAATGTCTCGGCGAGCTAACGAGCTAGCGAGCGAGAGACGGCAGAAACTATGCCGTTTAGTTTCGAATCCATCAAGACATGTCCACGGGTCCGTGTCAAAGGAAACAAGGGGAAAGAGAGTTTGTGTGTGGTCTAGCCCGTCTGAGGCTGTCTCTGGCCTTTCTTGAACAGTTGCTATATATTCAACTGTAGTTCCTCTGTCCGGATTCCCTATTCCAAAACATCAACAGTTTCATTCTTTTTCCTTTCTTTTGCTCACCCTTTTTAGTCCTTCGTTTGCAGTCCTGGTGACCTTTGACGACGCGATTCAATTCAGTCTATCTCTCTCTTCTACCTTTCGTTTCTTGCACACACACACCCACTTCTCTTTCCAAAATGCGCTACTCAATTCTCTTCACTTCTCTGGCTGCCACCACTGTCTCTGGACATGGCCTGATCCGAACTTGTGAGGGTGCCAACGGCGTTACCATTCCCGGCTTGACTGGTAAGTATTCTGCGCTTCTCAACAGTCTTGAAAAAGAATAAGCAAAAAAAAAAGGGTACAAGATGCTGACTCAGAAAACTTGCATTAGTTATCGATGGCACCCCTCGTGATTGCGTCGTCAACTCTTGCGGCGCCCAGGCTGATACTGGCATCATTCGTGATGCTGAAATTGCGGCCGGCAAGGTTGGTCCCCTCGGATCGACCCAGGGTGGTGGCAAGGTTGATGTTGCTGCTCATATCGCCAACTTCATGGGTACCGGTAATCCTCTTCCCACCAATAAGGGTGCGGAAAGCTCCACCGGTGTCGAGGATAACTTATCAGGTCTATTTGGCAGTGCCAAGGATCGTCGCGATGAGCACAAGAGACAAGCGGGCGACCTCTTTTCAGGACTTGGCAACCTTCCCATCATCGGCGTCATTGGAGGTGGTGGCGATAGAAAGACGTATCCGGTCGAGACCATCAACGGTGACATGCGCGGTCAGGGTGCCCAGAAGGGTCTTCCTACCGCAGATGAGAATGGGACTATCAGCCTCATCTACAGACAAATCAATCAAGATGGAGCTGGTCCCATGACGGCTGCCATCGACTGCACTTCTGGTGGCAGTGACCCCAAGGCCTTCCAAACCGCCCAAATCGTGCAAGACGTGCCCGGATCCGGCATCTCGGGCTTGTCTATTTCGACCAATACAGACTATCCTATGCAGGTCCAGATGCCCGAGGGCATGACCTGTGACGGCGAGGTGGCGGGTGTGAAGAACGTCTGCATTGTCCGCGTGCGCAACCAGGCGCTGGCAGGTCCCTTTGGTGGCGGTGCTGCCTTTACCCAGAGCAAAGAACACCGCAAGCGCGCCATCGCATATCAACTCAAGAAGCGCATGGAGATTGGAGGACAATAAGAACTTTTGCGTGGTAGAGAGTGGGGTGATTTTTTTGGGACAACATTACACTGGATGTGCCACTACATTTTAATTATGTCTTCAATCTTGCTGTCGTCTGTTTTCTTCCAACTTTTTTATGACATTCCTTTACTTCAATACCTTTATAGCTTTGATGACGAATATTGTGAGATTACCTTACTTAAGAAAAAGGTTACTTAAAAATTGAGTGTGTGCATAATTCAATGACCTGGCTATGCCAGGTGCTAAGTAGAATGTATGGTCTCGCACAATGTTTCATGTTTGATCATCACGGGTTACACTGCTGTGTTCAACGTCATAAGAGCCCTTGCCACGTAGCGTCAAGAACGTCATGGTTAGAATTATGTTGAGACTTTGCATGTCGAGTGGCTGGACGATGCATATGGGTTGTTGTGGCACACGTGGACATGGGAGTGGAGGTATGGGAAGTACTCAAAGGATTTACGCTGGGAGGAAATTCATAGTGGTGAAGAGGAAGGGAAAGAGGCGAAAATATGAAGAAAGCATATTTTTAAACATGTTAAAAAAGATACAAGAAAGATGACAAAAAAAAAAAAACTTGACATGAAATAATGCATGGAAGGAGTATTGATCTATAAGATGGAAAGAGACTTTGCTTGAGAACAGGGTAAAAACAAAGATATAAATACATCAAAGTAACATGTTAAATAAATATAAAGGCATAAAAGAGCATATACAAGAGCATATAAAAGAGCATAGAGAGATGGAGAGATGGAGAGATGGAGAGATGGAGAGATGGAGAGATGGAGAGATGGAGAGATGGAGAGATGGAGAGATGGAGAGATGGAGAGAGGACAGACAGGAGATGGAAGAAAGAAAGAAATATACTTATTTATATATAAAAAAGGAAACAATGCCATACTTTTTAATTTCAAATTTCCTAAAATACACAATTTATCACAAATGGAAAACCCCACCCGCCAACGAAAATCAAATTCAAAGAGGCGTACACAACGGACAACGACCTTGGCTGTACATTATATGTTCCAAGCGCACTATACAAGCACACACCCAATCTCCATCTCCCGTCTCCTTCCCCTCAAGCAGTCAACTCCTCCAATCGCCTCTCCAGCTCCGGAACCTGCCGTAACTTGACCTCGAGTTCCTCCTTTTCGTCCTCGAGGCTCAAACGCTTCTCGGCATCGAGCTTGGTAAAGACGTAGTGGCCCTGGCCGTCGAATTGCAGGATATGGGTGTGGTACTTCCAGAGACTGCGCCTGTGGCTGACGGTCATGAGGGTGATGCCGAGGGCCTTGGCGTGCTCGTACATGACGCGTTCGGTGTCGAGGGTGACGCTGCTGGTGCATTCGTCGAGGATGGCGTACCGGGGACGGTGGTAGAAGAGGCGGGCCATGGCGACCCGCTGCTGGAGACCGCCGGAGAGGACGTCGCGCCACTCGGCTTCGGCGTCCCAGGAGGATTCTGGGTAGAGGTCGAGGAGGTGCTCGAGGTCGAGGAGGCGGAGGATGGAGAGGAGGTCCTGGTCTGTGACGCCGCGGGCGCGCATCTGGCGGAGCGAGTCTGGGTAGATGATTTGCTGGCGGAGAGAGCCGCGGGAGAGGTAGGGCCGTTGGGGGAGGTAGAAGATCGCGTGGAAGGGGGGTTTGTGGACGGTGCCGCCGTAGACGGGCCAGAGGCCGCCGAGGATGCGGAAGAGAGAGGACTTGCCGCAGCCGTTGGGGCCGACGACGAGGAGGTGATCGCCGTGGGAGAGGGAGAAGGAGAGGGCTTTGACGAGGACGTCACCATTGGGGGAGATGATGGGGCTGTAATTTGTTAGTGACTGTGGCGAGAGCAATGGACAAGATGTACATGGAAGAAGAGGATGGATAGATGGGTCTACCACGGATGCAAAGAAAAGGGAAAAAAAAAAAAGGGGCGGGGGGGGGGGGGGGGACCTACACATCGATAAAGGTAATGTCCTCGCTCTCGAGAACCGTCCCCCGTCCTCGCAAAACAGCCTCGTTGTCCTCGGTGCCGGTCGACGACACAAGCCGCTTCTCGAAATGTCCCGACTGAATGTCATCCATGACACCCAGCAGAGAGGCCACGCGCGACGTATACCCCGCCAGCTCCATAATCTCTCTATATGAAAACATGATGCGGCCAAAGGCGTCCGAGGCAGAGAGCAGCATGCGCCTATTAGTGACAAATGACTCGGTCCGGTCGCCCATGTTCACGATGCCCTGGCCGCCGCCGCTACCGGGGAGCTTGACGAAGACGGGAACACTGCACAGGAGCAGGCCCAGGGCGCCCCAAAAGTACTTGATGATAAAGTCCTCCATGAAGCCGTGGTAGAAGCGCCGACGCAGGATGTAGTTGACGTGCTTGATGAGAGTGAAGTAGCCCTTGTCGAGGGTATCCTTTTCGGCGACGTGACCGTTGTAGAGAGCCACTTCCTCGCTGTAGTCGATGAGGCGGGAATGTTGGTAGCGGAACTCGCCCTCGAGACGGGCCTCGTCGGCGACGTATTTGCCAAAGGGGGGGGTGAGGACTCTCATGATGTTGGCGGAGAGCTGGACGAGGAGGGACATGAAGACGACGCCTTCGCCGCCGACGCTCTTGGAGAGGGAGTAGGTGTAGATGGTCTATGGGGGTTAGTATATATATATATGTATATATATATAGACAGACACAAACAAACAGAGAGAACAAAAAAAAACTAAGAAACGACAACGAAAATAGAAGAGAAAGTCGGCAAGTGCGGTACCGTACCATGTCCAGCAACGGCTTGGCCAAGTTGCTATACAATTCCGCCAGACTATTCGAAAACTTGGACACATCCACAGCAATCAGCTGGTCAGGATTCTTTATCCTGTCGTCGAGAGCCGAGATGCCATAAAAGGTCAAGTTGGACAGGTACTTGTCGTGGATGTGTTGCGTCAGTCTCGTCCTGTACTTGAGCGACAGCTCGGCTTGATGATACGACAGCTACGTGTGTTAGCATAAAACGTGTTGAGTATTGAGAAGAGTGGCCTTGAATCTTTTGTTTTTTTTTTTTGCCTCTTCATTTTTTATAAAAATAAAATGAAAAAAAAAAAAAAACAGAAGAAAGAAGAGGAAGAGAAGAAAGAAAAACGAAAAATACCATGGAATTCGTAAACGTAGCCGGCACCGCAATAATCATCCACCAAATAATTCTCGATATAAACTCCTTGCCATTCCCCCTGACCAAGGCCTTGACAATGGCACCATCCATCTCGGCCACCCGCAGACTAATCAGCGTCCTGAGCACCAGGAAAAAAGTATGGCTGATGAGCATCCTGGCCTCGGTGCTGCGCCAGCCAGGCACGACAATCCTGATGAGGCGCAGCAGCGAGCGGAAAAAGTGCCGATCGAGCGCAACTTTCTTCTTGGGCGTCTGATCGCCATCGGAAGAAGGCGAGGAGGAGGAGGAGACGGTGCCGCGACGGGCTTCTCGCTGGGATGCCTCGCGCGCCGAGGCGGCTTTCTGCTCGGCTATGGCATGGCGGATGCGGTTGACGAGGGCGACGAAGAGGGTGAGCCAGACGGCGCGGGAGATGCGGGTGCGGTTGGAGAGGTAGACTCTTGTGAGTTCGGTGATGATGCCGCGGACGGTGCGGTCGCCTGGTAAGGGGAGGGGGAGCTTGGACTGGGAGGCCATGATGTTGAATATACATGTATGTATATGGACTCTTGTCACTCTGGAGTACTTTTGATTGATTTATTATTATTTCGACCAAATCGCTGGCCGAGGGTGCCGACGCGTCAGCCTTGTCCAGCGTCGCGCATTGAATCGTCTCTGGATGGAAGATGAAATAAAAGATAAGAATAGGAATAAGAATAAGAATAAAACAAAAATGCAAAAATGCAAAACCGATGCAAACGTCACAACATGTGGTTTGCGTCTCGGATCGCGTTACCCCAGATGGTCTCTGTTCCCTCGGCCCCGAGGGCAATTTAACCAGCCAGTCATGCTACTCCCATTTGCGGGGCAAGAAGAGAAGCCCCCGGGGCCCGACAACTGCACAGCCACAAGGACCACGACCCTTTGTGCATGTGATTGCGAGTTGCCGCTCCATGCACCATGCACCAGCCACCCCATGGCGGGGTCAAATTCGCCACATCTCCAAAGTCGCCGGCGCAGATTTTCCAAAAAAACATCGTGACCTTTGTTGCGCACTCGTACGCCAACGCGCCCCATTATCCATCACTGGCGTAATACCTCGTTCCTCTTCCTGTCCATCCTCTCACATTTCAACGCGCGCGTCCTCTTCAAATTTTCTCTTCGACATTTCCCCCTCTTCACGAGCCAAAACCTGCTGCCGCGCCGCGTGTCGCACAACCAATCAACCATGTCTGCCGACTCCGACTCCGAAAACCTGTCCATCTACGATGAAATCGAAATCGAGGACATGACCTTTGACGAGACCCTGCAGCTCTATCACTATCCATGCCCGTGTGGGGACCGCTTCCAGATCGCGCTGGACGATTTGCGCGATGAGCAGGACATTGCCGTGTGTCCGAGCTGCAGTCTGATGATTCGGGTGATTTTCGATCTTGTATGTTTGGCTTGTTTCTTTACGACGCACACATTCACGTCCCCCTCTTCTCTTTCTCATCTTTCTTTTTTTTTTCTCCTTCTCCTTCTTGTCTCTTTCATGCGCTTATAGCCTTGGCCGAAATGTGTATAACATTCAATATTACCATTTTTCCAATTTTTTTCCATTCTCTCTTTTCTCTTTTCTCTGTTTTCTTCTTTTTTTTTAATTAAGAAAAAAAAAAAAACACAAAACTATTCTCGCTAACAAATATCTCCCCTCACAGCACGATTTACCCTCGGCCCCGTCAACCAAAACCGGCGATCAAGTCCCCATTGCCGCATAAACGGACATGTGCCATCAATGATAGTTTCCCGTTACGCCCCCGTCCTCCTCCTCCCCTGCGCGCTGCGCGCTTCACACCGCGCAAGTGACTCGGGAAATGAACCCCTGTTGTCCATTCGCCGACGCCGACCACGGAATTCATCGATGCGAATCATACTGTAAACCAAGTCACGTTGAATCGCATCGCATCGCATCGCGAAGCGTCCAGAGTACATTCCATGAACCGGGCCTCTACGTCGACCCCGTCCCGCACGGTGCACATCTCGAAAAAAAAAAAAAAAAAAAAAGCCATCTTGACACCCTGAGCCGACTCACAGACTAAATAAACCCCCGCCACCTATATGAAACATAAATAGCGATGCGCCGTCCGCCAATCTACATCTACATACATCCCACATCTTGCATACATCCTACATACCCCCTACAAACCGCAGCATCACACCACCATGTACGACGACACATATTAAACCCCGTCCCCTCGCGCCCTTCCCTTCTCGCAGGCCCATACATTCCTTGCACAACGTTGGGCAAAAACCCCCATGCACCCCATCCGTGGCCATGGGGCCATCGCCATCGAACACTCGGCGTGGTCATCGAGTCGGAAGTTGCAGATGCCTTCCCACTTGAAGGGTTAATGGGATGAGAAACGGGGTATGGAGGTATCAACGGGAGAGGTTTTATTTTTCGGGGGTTGTTGGGGGTGGGTTATTTACTGAATTACATGAATATATTGGTGTCCTGGACATGTGAGAGGAGGACAATGCACGTTCTTGAAAAAGTCGACGGCGCCTATTTTGGACGGACATTGGTGAATTTATGCTCGATGTGACTACCGGGCTGTGCGAGGGTTTCGCCATTCTTCATGTTTCACACACATGTATGTATGTAGATGCATTCGTGTGCAGTACAATGGCTATTTGAGCAGCTTACGCAGTACAATGGCTATAAGAGCACCATGTGCAGTACAATGTGCGTTAGGGCACTTAATCTCACAACAGGCTTTGGTCCTCAACTCTCAGGATTAAATAATATTGATTAGAAAAGTCTGCCAAGTTTGAGGAGGGAGAGGGGATTGTTTCCCATCAATGTCATCCCATGGCTGGTGAAAAATTAAAAGAATTCCAAACTCGGGCAGAGAGAGTTCTGAATGCTCAAGGGGGCAAAGGGCAAACCCAAAGTGGTATCTGTGTCTATCAACGCCGGACCCGCCTGGAACGTTTTTTGGTCTAAATGGATGCTAATGCATTATTGCGTGTTTTTGTCCCCATGCTTCCCATGCCTTTTTTTGCGTTCCCCTCTTCTAACCCTCGGATTAAAACAGCCCAAGGTCGCGACAGACCGATAATGTGCTGAATGGAAAATGATAGATAAAATGTGCATGTGCCCCGCAGGGGCAAGGGGGAGTCGGGCTTTCCCGCACCGTCTGCCCGGTTGCCATGTCGCGTAGAATCGTGAAGTCGTATGCCAAAATTCAAGAAAGAAACGTTTCCGCCAAAAGCCGGCGACAGAAAAGAAGAAGAAAGAAGAAAGCAAAAGGATAAAGAAAAAAAAAAGGGAAAAGGCGGTCAAAAAAAAAAGGCGGAAGTTTTGATGTGCCGTGCCCTCCTCATTAATGATGCTTTTTTCCCTTTGGTCATGGCTCGATGTGTTGTGATGCCTGCCGGCGAGTCGCCTGATTGTACCAAAAGTACTTCATAGCATGACCAGCCCCATTATGCAAAAGCCCAACAAGCCAGCCATTGAGGCTTGCATTTGTTGTGGAATGGCCCCGCCCGTTACTCCTGTCGTGTGCGACGTCGTTGCATTGATGAGATTCGTTGGTACGGTGGCTGTGGTGGTAACAGGAACTGGAGGCATGTTAGATTTTTCCCTTTGCTTTCTTTGGCGCACCAAAGAAAATGTGCGACGAAAAGGGCCCAAAGATTATCGCGAGACCTTTGGGATTTAAATACAAAAGAAAAAGAAAAGGCATACAAGTAGAGTTGACACATCCTGATGCGTACGGATTTGATGTTGAGCTGAAACCATGACAGCTACCGGTCGCAAGCGGTGCAGATGCCACAGATGATGATGACCCCGTTGACCATGAAGCATTAGGTGATGCCGATGCTGAGGCGGGTATTGTGACGGTCATGACAGCCCAGCAAAGGGTGCCAAGCGTCTGGGCGATGCGCATTGTACAATTCGTGGCCGCTCTCAATGAGAGGGAGATGACGATGTTTGTTGTTTTTGAGGATGTTATTGTTGTAGTTGTCCCGCGGCAAAATTTGTAACCAATAATTTCTTGTTTTAGCTCGAGGTTGTTTTGTTTCGTGCCGTAAAAAAAAGTCCACCAACACGGCTACCCGTCCACGGTCGAGAGGATTAAAAAAAAAACGGCGCGACAACGGTAGCGACGGAAGGGCACCTCGCCTGCCTGGGCCGAGTGGTGGATGTAAAAAAGAACAGAAAAGAGAAAAAAAATCGTGAAATCAAAAGCACGATGTTGGAGAAAATGCTCCCCAATGAGGAGGAGGAGGGGAGGGGCGGCGTCGGAGAAAAAGGAGGCGTAGGGATCAATCGAATAGAGTGATTAGCTCTAAATGTACAGTTATTGTATAATTTCTTGGCGCGGAGTTGACTCGGGCGATGCGGCGGGAGCAAAGGGCCAAGCTTATTATATGTCTGGGTACCCCAAGACCTTTGACACAACTTGACAGGGCTGCCAAAGAGGGCAAGGCTCGGGTCTGGTCAATCGGTCTGGTTTGGTGTGCACTGTGGTCTGGTGTTATGAGTTGAGAGTTTTTGGCCTGGTGGTTGCATCCGCAATTAAGATGGGGAAGCACTTGTGAGGTGAGGTGGTATGGACAAGGACGTGGTGGGGCCAAGGGGCCAGGAGCCAGGGGGCCGGGGGTGCAGGAGGGAAGGAACCATGGAGGTGTGAGAATGAGAAGTGATGAGGGTGGCAGCAACGTGGTGTGTGAGAATCTTTTTTTTTTCTTGTATTTTCTTTTCTTTTCTTTTTTTCCCCATCATTGCCCCCCCTTTTTCTATTATTTAATCCTTTTGTCCTGATTCTAATCAGAGGCTGGAATGGCTCACCATCACCAGCAGAGTTGCCACACCAGGAAACCTAAGGAAGTCTAACAAGATGGAAACGAGAAGAAAAAAACGGACAAGGAGAAAAACAAACACCAAAAAACTCAGAAAAGTGGTGCTGGTGCGCCAGTAGGGCCCGCCGCAAAAAAAGGCCCGGCTGGAAGCCTCCCCCGGCCCTGGTGAACCCCCGTCGCTCGCTCTGCCTCGTCTCCTGGTCAGCCACATGGACTCTCCCTCTACGCAAGGCACGGGGAGGAGTTCTACGGCCTGATTTCTCGTCGAGGAACAAAACGACGTGGGGACAGTGCGTATTGCTTTGTATTGCCAGCGTAGCGAATACATGAGACCCAAGTACTAGTAGCTCCCGAGCACCCCACGTCATTAGGGCGCCACGCATACATTGCGACTTCCTGACAGGTACTAGCAGGTGCTCACGTACTTCGGTACCTCGAGTACCTGAGCTTCCCAGCTGGTAGACGGTGCTCGGGCCTGCAGTCGCGGCCACATCAAAAAGCAATCAAAACTCAACATGAAGAACAAAAAAAAAAGAAGAAGAAGAAGAAGAAGATGCCTCGCAAACCTCGCAGCCAAAGTCGTCACCTGTCGACTCAGACAGAGACTGAGACGGAGACTGAGACACAAGACGTTCCCTCGTCGTGATTGCAGCAAAAAGGCAGCACAGGCAGCACAGGCAGCACACCATTGCAGCAGCACAGCACCCTTTCCCCCCTTTTTAGACTGTACCACACACTTGACCTTCGTATTTTCCGCTGGTGGTGGCATGCAACCACAATCATTCTAGTAAATGATATCAAAATGGGGCATTCAAATGACACTGGATACTACTTTGTGCACGGGATACCGGGCCTAGTCGTTTTACGGCCAAGCAAGCCACGCGGTTTTTTTATGCATTGGCCTGTTTGCCTGCCCACGCTTTGTTTGGACTTTGGACCACCAGCGTGATCTTTGCTGCGAAAATCACTGGGACGATATGCCTGCCCACAATGTCAACCTCGGCGAGGTCATTGGTCATTGCCGGAACGGCGGGTCTACGCCCCACTTCTGTCCTGGCCAGTCACAGGTCCCCGTCGGTGGCCAGGTAATCAAATCAACCAGCAAAAGGCAGGTACACCAAAGGCACACAACCAGCGCCCGACCAGCCGCGGAAAGTAAAAAAGACTTGGCTTTTGGCCATTGATCCGATGCAATCCAATGAACGGACGGATGGATTCCCCTTTTGCACGTTGCAGGTCGGCCTTGCTCCTCCATCCGGCGAAATCGGCCACGAGCTGATTCGCATGGCTTCATCAGACGTCCAGAAGTCCAAAAGTCGAAAAGTCCAGATGCAATGGGAAATATTGCCACAATCTTCCCTCTCTTCCTCCTGAGTTGTCGCATTTCGTCTGCCCACCTTGCGAAATTGAGTCCTTTATCTCGTGCTACGCCAGAAGTGGCGCCAGCGCAATCTCGTCCACATCACAGCAGCCAGCAATTGACAGTGCGACAGGGTGGGTGCAAATGGCGGCAGGCCTACTTTTTTTTTTTTTTTTTTGGTTACCTCTTTCCATTATTCTTTTCCTCTTCTTTTTTCTCCGGCCCTTTCGTTTCTAATTTCCCCTGTTCTATTCTCCGGTGTTCCAGATTCCATAATAACAATAAAAAAAAAAAAGCTTGTTTCGAGGGGTAGGTTCAGAAGACGGAGCTTACAAAGCTTGGTCCGCGCACTGGCCTGCAGCAGCGTCCAAGACATTTGCTGTCAGGCATCTGCCCGTCATCTCGGCTTGAAGACATTGTTGGGTGGGGGGAAAAGTCGTGTCGTGGTCCGTTGCAAGAGAGACCCGAGAAACGCCACAGGCACAGTGAAAGCAAAAAAAAAAAGAAGAGAAAAAAAAGAAAAAAAAAAGTCTAAAGACGACTTGCCGACAGACAAATCAGACGCAAGCGGCTAGCCAAGGAACGCGTGGCTCATCTCCATCTGACGCAGCCACGACGTTATGAACCGTATCTGGGCTTGGACATGTGCACTTGTCGCAGTCGGATCTGGCGTCTGGGTGGGTGTGCAGTGTGTACTGTGGGAATAAACGCAAGCATGTTCACCTGCTTCACCCTAGATAACGCCTCTTGGCCAATCAGACCGACCAACCAATCTTCAGTCCAGACCACTCCAGCCACAGTCTAGTCCACTTCAAGTCTCCAGACACACTCGGACGTCGGTATTTGCTCTCTGTCACCAACAAAACGCCACACAACCACCCTTGGGAGCAGCCGAACCTGGCATCTGTGGGTTACATGGTGGCTGATCGCCTCTGCCGACGAGTGGCTGCCGTGGCGCAAGGGGGCACAAAGGGGCGCAAAGTGGGCTCAGGCAATTCCGAGCACTTGGATACCCGATTTTGGATTTCGGGTTTGCGCGCAGAAAAATCTCTGTTTTCGTTTCTTCCTTTTCGTTTCTTTTCTTTTCTTTTTTTTTTAAAAAAAAAAAATTGAGGGCCAGCTTATCTTGTCCAAGCATTTCACGAGCCCGCGAACCGCCTTCGTCCCTTTCCGCGCAAGGAAAGGATACTCCGGCCTGGTGTTTTGCTTAGCGTTTCATGTTCCTTTTGCTTGGATGTTGGGAGACGCTTGCATGTTCACCATGGCTGTTTGTGTCTCTCACCAACATACTACACAGAAGCATTACACATCGACAGACGCCCAAGAATTTCAAGAACTCACCCACGTCTCTTTTTTTTTTTTTTTGCAGCGCGGTAATCAAGTCAAACTCGGATCGGGTCGGTTCGGCCGCTGCCCCAGGCGAAGAACCACCGTGGACGGTACATCTTTGCCCTGGCCGCGGGAGAAAATTCTAGATTCTAACAAAGCAGTTTTGTTCCGCGACGGCCTGCAAAATCCTACACCATTCTGTTAAGCGCGGAAGTGGGAAAGAAGGAAAATACAAAAAAAAGAAAAGAAAAGAAAAAAACCACGAATAAAGAATAAAGAATTAATTTTTTTTTAAAAAAAAATAGTTCATGCTCCTTGCTCAGATGGGGCTGTGACGTCATTTTCTCGTCTTCCCTGGATAAAAGACCAAGTTCTGTCTCGCGCAGGGCATGTTTAATTATCCGGCTTTGGACTGGACCAGACCAGAACAGATCAATGATGGACTCGTGGGATTGATCAGCGGGGCTGCAAATAACAACGTACGTGGCAGTAAATGTCTATTCTTTTCTTTCCACGTGAAAGAGATGAAAGGAAGGAAAGAAGGAAGAAAAGAAAAAAAGAAAACAGGAAACAGGAATGAAAACAGGAAAAAAGAATAGAAGACGACACGTTCACATCATCTATGACAATCAAGTGACTGCTTCTCCATTCGTCCCCCGCGCGGCTCAAATGCACGATTTTCCCTTCTTTCTTTCCTCCCCCCCCCCCCTTTTCCCTCGACTTCTCCTTGCGCTACCCCGCACCCCACACATTCACGTCTCACTTTCATAACCTCAATTCCCCTGCGGGACATTTTCAAAGAAAAATGTCGGCGCACCAGGGACCGCATTCTCCGCCAACGGCATCGTAATCTCAACGTGGCTGCCATCCACCAGGTTGGTGCCCTTCTTGCCCCCTTCCTCGACAATCAACACATCACAATCGACCAGTCCCGCCGTCTTCTTCAGACCGGGCAGCATCTGAGCCAGCGTCTCCTTCTCATCAAATGCCAGCTTCTGGTTCAGCACCACACTGGCCGGCTCCCCGGCCTGCAGACGCTTCTTCAGCGCCTGCGCAAACGGCATCGCCTTCTTCATCTCGCCCATCTTGGCGATTCGACCATTCAGCTCCTTGTCATTGACAGACTTGGTGGATGGGTCCCACAACTCCTGGAGCAGCTCAATGTACTTGGCTTGCCAGGCCGGGAACTTGTCCGTCATGTAAATCGTCAGTTTCTTGGGCTGCTTCGGGTCAAACGACGTTTCCTTGCCCTTGGCTTTCTTCTTCAGCTGCAGGCCCTCGGCCGAGTTGACGTTGGAGGCCGTGCTGCGCACGTAGTCGCGTTTGGCCGACAGACTGGCATCCACGACGGGCACCTTGGGGAACGTGGCTTTCTGAATGGTTGACTCCTTCTTGAGCACCTCCAGCCAGATGTGCTCGGCCCAGTGGGGGGCGATGACCGCCATCAAAAGCGCCTGCATCTCCATGTACCGGAATACGAGGTCCTTGTGCATCTTGATGCCTGCAGCGGCGCACGCCTCACGGTAAAAGTCCCGCGCGCCCGTCAATTCGTAGAGGGCGGCCTTGAGCGCCAGCTTGTAGTTGGTCTGCGTGTATTGCTCAATGGCCTCGTGGGCCGCGGCGTTCATCTCGTTGTCGAACAGGGCGTCCTGGAAGGAATTGGTCTCGCCGGTGCGCAGCTCGCTCTGCTCGCGCACTTGTTCCTCGCACCACTCACGCAGATTGAACAGACGCAGGATGTTGTTGTCGGCCACGTCCTCCTCAAAGTTGGCATCGCTGACACCATCGCCCGCATCTGCAATGGCAATGCGCGCCGCATCGGCACCGTACTTGTCCACCAGCTCACGCAGAGTCATGAAATTGCCCGTGCTCTTGGCCATCTTTTCTCCGTTGAGCATCAAATGGCCGTTGGCTCGGATGCCCCGTGGCCAGTATTCGGGAGTGAAGATGGCCAGGTGAATGTACAAGAAGAAGGTCAGGTGATTAGGAATCAGGTCCTTGCCAGAGCTTCGCAGGTCGAGCGGGTAAAAGTACTCGAACTCGCGGCGCATGCTTTCCAGCGTGGCCCGAGGAATCTTGGACTTGCTCAACACGTCGTCGCCCAGGTCGCGGCGGCAAAACACATAGTCCCAGACTTCGTCCGTCATCTGCTCGGCAGCAACGTCTCCGAGACCCTTCTCCTTGCCGTACAAATCCGCGTGCAGCCAGTGGCAGACGGTGTAGTAGGCCATGTAGATGGTGGAGTCACTCAGACTCTCGACCAGGAACTGAGGGTCCCAAGGCAACTTGGACCCCAAGCCGTAAGTACGAGCGCAGGCCCACTGGTTCAGCCAGTTCAACACGCCCTCAAAGCTGTTCTTGGTCTCCTGGGTCCAGGTGTTGAGGCCCTTGCCATCGGCGTTGTCAAGCCACTGCAGCGCAGTCTTCTTCCACGACTCCTCACCATAGTCCAGGTACCACTGGTCCATCAGTGAAACAATGCAGTCGTCGCCGGATCGGCTGACAACTTTTCGCTCGGGCTCAGAGTACGCAAAGGCCTCGCCGGCGTCAATCAGCTGGCTTCGGACCTTGGGCTTGGCCGTCTCCACCTTTTCGCCCTTGAACTCGCCCACCTTGAGGACGCCCTGGTAGAAACCCTCCTTGTAAGCCAGCTCCTTGGCTTCTTCCAGCGGCTTGGTGTCCTTGGGAGAAGCAATCTTGAGCTTCTTGACCAAGAACGGGGCGCACAAGTCGCCGTAGGAAGGAGTTTCGATAATGGGGAAGATTTCCAGCTCGGCCCATTCCTTCTTGATGCCGTAGTAGTCGGCCTTCTTGGCCAAATCGGTCACCGTAGCGAAATCGTCAGGGCTATCGGACGGAACCGAAGTGACGACACCAGTGCCCTTGGTCGGCAACACTGTCTCCATCGGCAAGACTCGGACCCCCTCTTTGTGCAGAGACAGCGGTGCGTTCACCAGGGTTCCCACAATGTCGGAGCCCTGAATTTCAGCAGCCTTTTCTACCACGCCCTCCTGAGCCAAGATGCCCTGATAAGCCATGTTGCGAGCCGCCCGGTCCGTAACCACATAGTACGAGTTTTCATCAGCCTTGAACAATCCGTAGGTAATCTTGGGTCCGACAAAGCAACAAGTCTGACCGTACATAGTCTCAGGTCTGAGAGTGGCCGGAACCAGGAAAATGCTGGCATTGTCGGGAACCTTGCCCTTGAGAGCCTCGGCAGCTTTGGGAGCCCATTCCAACACCTTCAACTTCAAGGCAGTGTATTCCTGAGGATTGACGGCCTCGCCTTCTGAACGATCATGATCCATACAGGGTTGTTCGTCCTTGATGGAGTAAATAGTGTATCTCTTGCCAAACTTGATCTTGTTCAGCTCCTTCAAGCGGTTCATTTGCCACCGCACAAAGGCGTCGTAGTAAGGATTGGCATCGGTCGTAATAAAGGATCTGCGCCAGTCAATTCTGCAGCCAAGGCTTGTCAAATCCCGCTTTGTGAGCGGGGGGAAGAACTTTAGCCAGTGCTGGGGGTCCGCAAACTGGTGAATCTCATCCTGAGGTATGCCAATAGCCTTCATGATCTGGAACTGGTACTTCATCTTGACGGTCTTGGCATTGGCTTTGCTCTTGTTGGTGGTGAACTTGGTGATATCCTCCTTGGTTGGTTTACCAGCCGGTGCAGAGGCAATGGGTGTGGCGGCGGCGGCGGCGGCTGCGGCAGCCTCTTCCTCCTCCTCATTGTAACCGGAAAAGTCCTGGCCAAATTTGGCAATCTCATTGATGAGCTTGTCGGCGCATGCTTTAATGGGCATTCCCGTGCAGTGGAAGCCCATGGGAAACAAAGCCCGCTTGCCCTGCATCCTAGCCACACCTGCGGCAAACTCGACCTTGCTCGCAGAAAAGGTATGTCCGGCATGCAGCGTGCCATTCATGTACGGATATGCCATGCATCCGAAGAACTTGGGTACCTTTTCTCGCAGCTCAGCTGGCGAGATGGAGTGGAAGGGGACTTCGGCTGTGGTAGGAGCATCGGTCTCGAAAACGCGGTCTTCTTGCCATTTCTGCTGGTATTTCTTCTCGATGGCGATCAGGGAGTCTCGTTTCTCGGTCTGGCGAGTAGGAGTCGTCAATATGTTTTTCTTTTCTTTCTTTTCCTTTCCTTTCCTTCTTTCTTCTTAAACGAGAGAAGAATTCTTTTGTCTTGTTTATTAAAAGAAGACTTCAACCATTTTTCTTTTAACGAAACCACAAGAATTGCATACCCCTTTCAGCTCCTTCGTCTTGGAAATGGTCAGAGCCTCCATGGCCTTGGGCAGCGCGGTGGTCGCCATATCTGCAGATATGAGCTTTCAGCATTTATTACCCTCTGGATGGGACAGGACAGATGTCTGGAATGATCGTGTCTAAGCTCACCTTGCGAAATCTATGACTGCGCCGTGTTTACGCCAGTGGGCAATTGAATGGAGTCGCAGAGCAATGTCACGGGAGGACTGGGATTTTTTTTTTTTCGAGTCATCAATAGTGACTAGAGGAAACCTCTTGGGCGGAGGAGGGGTGGAAATCGCGGGGCAGACCTGTGGCGGCACCGTGGCGTCGATGTGGCGGTGCGTCCAGCCACCGCCGTTTAACCGGGCTCAGCCTGAGCAGTGAGCACAGACCATAAAACCCCTGGTGCAGCCACGATGTCCGAGGACAAAGTCACTTTTGTGCGAGCTTCTTTCCACCAGACCATTGCGGGTGTTTTGAAAGCTGTTATTGTAGAGTATCGAATTTAGTTGGCTGAGAAGCATCGTACAAATCTCTTACAGCATCGGAAAGAATACTATAGAAAGTAAGCTCAGCTCATATATCGGCGCAGGTACTCGGTCAGAAGCGATTGACCTTAGGTTTTTACCCAGAAGTGTTCAACGCTAACAAGGATCGGAAAACATGACGTCAGGCACTATAACATTTGCTTCAACAGAGCTGTACATCTCTTTTGCAAGGGAATCCATGTATGATTAGAGGGATCAGTCTATCATCGACTGATCCCCCTTTCAAGGTCTGGTCATCAGGTCTGAAGAGTTCCAACGGGATGAGTTTATGGGTGTATTTTTTTTTTTTCGTTTTTTTTTTTTTTTTTTTTTTTTTTTTTTTTTTTTTTTTTTTTTTTTTTTTTTTTTTTTTCGGACTGTACCTACGTACTAGGTCCTAT
>AFRA01000196.1:0-42366 GCA_000223055.1 Claviceps fusiformis PRL 1980
GAGAGAGAGAGAGAGAGAGAGAGAGAGGNGNGGGGGGGGAGGTTGGAGGTCAGATCATGGGCGGAAGTTGCTGACGGGCTTTATGCGCAAGTCGTCACGTTGTCAGACGTTGCAACGTCGACTGGTTGTGACTTGGTACCTTAGTATTTATCAAACAAGGAAGGCGCAAGCCAGCCAAGACATAACATGGCGTACTACGCTGCTTGCCTGGGACGTCGCCAACATGAAGCGTCCGTTGTCCTCCCCAAACTGCCTTGGTACTTGCTTTACTTTTCTTCATCTGCGTCTGCGTCTGCGTCTTCGCCTTCATCTTCGTATTTCTCTTCGTATTTCTCTCTTCCTCTTGTTTCTCAACCCAAGTCCTCAGCAGCTCTTAGTGACCAACACTCCATCATCATGCCAAGTACACTTAGTCTCTCCGCCGAGCATGGCTCCTACCTGCAAGGTCTTCATCACAACTCTGTGAGAGGCCGCAACATTGCTCCGGTTTCTTCCCCTCACAAGCATCATGGCTCGGCGCCCTCGACTGTCTGGTCGTCTCTGCCGATCTCAGAAGAAAAGGAAAATGCGACTGCAGGCCAGGAGGACTTGTCGTCTTTGGCGTCGCCAACTCTGGATCAAAATGGACAAGTCGCATGGTCGAAATAGAATTCGGCCCACGTCAACGTTTGGAGCTCAGATTCTGCTGCCCAGAATGCTGCCTTTCCTTGCATACCTCTCCAGACGTCACCGGCTTATCAATCGCCAGGACCAGAATCAGTTACAGATCTCGCAGCCAACCTCAATTCGTTGGACGCATGCAAATGGCCCGCCCTTCCTCAGCCGTGCCACATAGCTCCCGACACGCCCGAGTTTCTCGAGCGAATAGAGCGGGCATTGCGCATCGACGATGCGTCTTTGGCAGCACCTCTTCCTTGCAAGACGGCGCCTGTTCGAAGTGCGTCGTCTTCGTATCCATCACCGGGATATAATACGCCTAGGGTTCGGTCCCCCGTCTCCGAGCACCATCCGGCGAATCGACTGAGCTTTTCGGGTTTGTCAAGGTTTGGACGTGCCAATGATACGCTGTCCAACCTCCAGTCCAACTCACCTGCTTCCGCAACCTCTGCAACCGAAGGCTTGGGCGACACAAGTCATCACGAACTAGTGGCGGATACTGCGGCAGCCATCACAGAGTGGCAGAATGCGAAACAGCCCTTGCGAAAGATGACGTACAACAATTATGCGCTCACAGATAGCTCCGAGTTGTTTCCATCCGACTCTCTGTCGCAGAAGGACAGTGTTTCGCTCTCGCCGTCCAGTCCTCCTCCTACACCTTCGGGTACTGGTTCAGCGGTGGCCAGAGTCAGAGCCAGCGCAACCGCAACCGCAACCGCAACCGCAACAGCGACAGCGACAGAGACAGCAACGACATCAAGCGAGGCTTTGGATGGGTTATACAGTCTTGGCCATCAGTATGACGGAATTCTCGAAGCACGTCGCAACGGGAGCTCAGAGGTCAAGTATAGACCTGCGCGTGCTCTCAACGGCACGACGCCACCCTTTTCGTCGTCCAAACGCAAAGCCTCAACCTTTTCCCTGCGCAGTCTGACACGGTCGTTGACAAAACGTCGCCGCCTCGCGGCGATTCGCCACTGGGCCAGCAAAGTCTATCATAAGAGCAGCCGTCGTCTCACAGAGGCATACCGCAGATTCAAGAGCCATCACCAGACGTCTTCTGCAGGGGTCAATAAGCCGTGGAACCACGAGCAGCAAAAACAAGAAGGAGGAGGAGGAGCTGGTGGTGGTGGTGGTGGTGGAGCAGCAGCCCATCTTGGCGGGAGTCAAGAGGACAAACCCAGAGGCAGCAATGCAATCTTTGGCTTTGAGAGACAACGTCGCAGCGAAGACTGGTGGAAGGACGGTGTAAGTCGATACCGGGCGCCCTCTGGCATGTTTGGGAAGTAGAGTCAGGCGTGAGGGACAAAGCACAGTGGAGTACACGTACACGTTTTTTTCTCTTAAGTTTTTTTTTTTTTTTTTTTTTTCGATCACGCAGCACCTGCATTTTTATTTTCAAGGGTTATCGAAAGATTTGCTAGCAAGTATGACTTGACAAGGGATTGTTCGTCTAGACAAGCAATTCAAGTAGTCTTTGTCTGTTATTCGTGTCTCCTGTGTGTAAATAAAAAGGCTAGTTCAGAACTTGAGGTGCGAAACACCAGTCATGTAACATGGATCATAATCATGCATACTTGGTCTACAGGGTGGGGGAATATATGTAATGAACAATGGGTGAAACAATGTGTTTTCCTGTTTCTCCCTTTTTTATAAGTATATTTATACATTCATTCCTTCTTTTGTTTGGTATTTATTGAACTACACTTTGTATACTCTACGTTTTACTTTGAATTCTTATTTGATCTATTGATTCTATATTTGTATGTTCTCTTATTGTGCTACACATATTTCTCTGCCATAAATAGCAGTTAATATCGTTTACTCTTATATTTTATTCACCTCTTCATACTATAGTTGTGAGTGTGTATAATTATTATCATAATACAGTAGCTATACAATACCATTTCGTCTGTATGTGGTTCGAAAAACTACTCTTATACGGTCGTTATTCATCCCTATTTACTAAGGACAACCTTAGCTAACTTACTAGCTCTATTGCGTATTTCAAGATTAAAGAGAGCACTCCTCTCCTTAGTAGTATACATAATTTACGTATCCACGCACCCCCATACGCTCGTCTCGGCACCGTATACAAAGTATCATAATACTTATGTACTACACGTCTATTCCGTGTATACTCCCCTCTTCACGTCCCCGAAAGACTATTCCCACGCAATGGTCATGCACTGCGCGTCCATTCCATGTTTATTCCTCTTTTCACTTTCTGCGTGTTTCTCCCCGGACTCTGATTTACAAGCTACGAGGACATGCATACATCCTATCCTCCAGTCCTCCCGAATCATGAACAGCATTCTTACAAAACAGCCATTGACTGCACCTCTATTCCATCCCCCCGCCCTCTCCTTCCACCCCCCCAGAACTAAAAGGGTCATCCTCTCCGCTGCAAAAAAGCGAATGCGTAGCAATCTTGTCATTTCTTCCCCCCCCCCGCCAATCCAGGAAAGTAAGATTCTATATGTTTACAGATATACAACTCCGGCTACTCCACTCTTCATGTCCCGTGAAATAGTTTTCCTATCCCCCTTTGGTGCCCGGAAGGCTGCAGTCGCCGCTTCGCACACCAGTGTAAACATGGCCATTGAAGGTACTTGCCGCCCTATACTGATATCTAGTGTAACAGAAGATGCTGTGATGCCTCCAGTATAAAGAGATACTTTATAATGCATTTTATTATGATATATGAAGAAGTCATTCGAGGTCACTCGACATTGGCCAATGAGCTATGAAAGGAAAGCGGGGGATGAGGGGGTTGTGACCCTTCCGGGCACCAATGAAATATAACAGTTATATACTGCACTTCTATTCTATTCTATTTTTTATTTCTTCGCTCTAGGACTGGACGGTGACCTCTTCTCCCCGGGAAACCCGATGCTTGGCAATCCCGTCATTTCATTCTTCTTCATTTAGTGGGTGCTACATCACACGTTTTTATCGTACACACCCTCTATGCTTCCTCACGTCCGAGAAGCACCAGTCATACACAACAGTCATATACGACACTTCTATCCCGTCTTCCCATTGCCCTCTTCTCGTGTACCCTACCCTACCCCGTCATCTCCGTCTTGCTTCTACAGCATGTACCGAAAAGACTGTCTCATGCGCCTCTTCCGCCGTCCAGAGGATTCCTCCACCAACCCCTGCTCTTCCTCCTCCACGGCGCCGCTCCGCTGTCCCTGACCTTGCTCTCGTCCCCGCCCCCGTCCCCGCCCCCGTGGCTGCCCCTGACGCTCGGCCAGGTCCAGTTTCCGGTTCTGGTGCCCGAGGTATATCCTCAACAGGAGGGCCAGGCCCGCGACGGTGGCCATGGCGATGGCGCAGGTGGTCATGCCGCTGGCGTAGTAGGGCCCGTCGGCATCCGGGTAGAGCCTCGTGCCGACGAGGGGCCCGCACTGGCCGATGAGCTGCATGAGGGCGAAGCCGGCGCCCTGTCTGGTCTGGCTGGCCTGGTTGTTGATGTTCCACACGATGAGGAGGGTGGCGACGTTGAAGAAGCCCGTCGCGGCGGGGTATATGGCCATGTAGCGCAGGAAGCTGGGCAGGTGGAGGGGCTGCGCGAGCGCGAGGACGGCATAGCCCGCTGCGGAGGCGAGCGCGTGGAAGACGACGGGCATGGTGCGCACGCGGAGCCGGTCCGACATGTGGGCGGTGAAGAGGACGATGATGAAGGCGCAGAGATAGGGGGGCGCGCTGAGTGCCTGGGATGTGAGCGCGTCGTGGCCCATCTGGGTCATGATCTTGGGGAGGAAGACGGGCAGGGACGAGTAGGCCATGTTGGTGAGGAAGAACATGGCGGAGGTGATCCAGGCGATGGGGTCGAGGAGCACGGCGAGCAGTTCGTGGGGACGGATGCCATGTTGCTTGTTGTTGTGATTTCTGAAGCCGCGCGAAGGAGAGGAAGGAGAAGAAGCAGAGGAAGAAGAAAAAGTAGACGTAGACGAGAAGGTGGAGTCCTGTTGTGGATGGTGATGGTGTTGATGACGGAGTCGTAGACGGGCAACCTTCTTCTCGCGCTCCGTGAGATAACTGGCCGAGTCGGGCCCGTCGGGAATCACGGACCAGGCCTTCACGGAGGCGAGCACCGAGGGAAACCCTTCCAGCAGGAAGAGGAGACGCCAGGGGGCGATGGGCGAGGACAGCTTCCCGGCCAGCCAGATAATGACGTAGGCAAGCGTGGAGGCAAAACTGGTGGCCAGCGGGGCGGCCGAGACGAAGATGGCGGTCCGGAAGGCGAGTTCGTCACGGCGGAAGAAGAAGCTCAGGTAGAAGGGGATGCCGGCAAAACCGGCCTCTCCTATGCCAAGAAGCACGCGCAGCGCGACGAGCACGGGGTAGGACGGCGCGATGGCCTGCAGCGAGGCCGCGATTCCCCATGTCAGGACCGTCAGGGACACGAGCACATGGGCAGGCACGAGCTTGAAGAGCAGTGACATCCATTCGAACCCAATGTAGCTGATGTAGAAGGCCGAGAGGCTCCATTCGTACCAGTCGGGGCGGGGCGGCGTCGTCTGAAGGTCTTGCTCCATGCCAGCGATTCTAGCATTGCCAATGTTTCTTTTTTTTTTTTTTTTTTTTTTTTTTTTTTTTTCCGTTCATCAGCGTTTGACCGAATAAGGGAGAGGACAGCAGGGGCCAGACAAGCAAGACAAGGAAGAAAAAGAGAGGCGCATACTCGACCGATCCAGGAAGCTCAGCATAAACAGCAACGCCACAAAGAGCACCAGCTTCCGGTCAAACTTCCTCCTCACTGCGGCCTCCTCATCCGGCGTGAACAGCTCGAAACCAGCCACCGTGCTGCTGCCGCTCCCTCGCCTTCTGCTCTCCTCGTCTCCTCTCGTCGTCCGAGCCATACCATGGCCACCACCACCACCACCACCACCACCGGCAGCGATCATCTCGTACGTCTCCGAGCCGCCCACCTCGGAGCGCAGGTCATAGTCGTCGTCGTCGTCGTCTTCGTCGTCATCGCTGTCATCGAGGACGAGGTCGGAGCCGGTCCGAGAGAAAGACGGGGAGGCATCGCCATGGGCGAAGAGGCTGCGACGCTCGGGAGCGTGCGCCATGACGAACTGCTCGTGTCGGACTGACATCGGACGATTGGGGAATTGGAGAGCAAAAGTGTCACCCTTCCTGGCCAAGGAGCGGGAGGGCGATCTGAGTGCGTGTTATCGCAGGTGGTGATGATGGGTGGTGAGGGACGCCATGCGCGAGGATGATCTGTGCTTGGCCGTGTATACAGATGGTTGCGGAAGGCAAGATGAGGCTTGTGAAGCGTGTTTCGTGTGCCGGCCAGCGCTGCACTTGCAGTTTTCGAGGGAGAAGAGGCCTCGAGCTGCTTCTGCTCCTTTACATGTGTGGATATCGGATCTAGCAGATGGAGGGCAGGTGGAGGAGGGAGAGGGGGGGGGGGGGGAATCGGCACCACCTGTCCACGTGATGGAGGACTCTGAGCTGCATTGTGAGTCTGCATCAAACACACCACGCCGTCCATTCAAGTCTGCAGCTGAACAGAAAGAACAAATAATAAAAATGGACAAAGACAGAAGCAGTAGGAGTAACATGAATTCTCCCGTCCTGCTTCTACACTAAATGCTACACCTCTTGAGTCTCAAATTGTCAATCAAACGTTCACAATATATGCACTCTTGCTCTACTCGGGAGTCCCCCATGCCTTGTATTTTCTTTCTTTCTTCCTTTCTTTCGTTCTTTCTGAAGTCTTTATTCTTTTTTTTTTTTTCCTTTTTTTTTCCTATCTCTATTACCTTCCTCTTTTATCCCCTTCTTTCTTGCTTATTCTTTTTTTTTAACACTCGCCACCCTACCTAAAAAAAAAGTAGGAAATAAAGGAAATAAATTAAATTAAAAAAAAAAACCCCCCCCCAAAAGAAATCACGCCTCCTTCTTCGAAAACAATCGCCGCAGTGACATATTCTTCTTGAGTATCCGCCCCGAAATCTGTTTTCGAGACTCAAACGGATCTTGATCCAAGAAAGCAGGCGGCTCGGGCGCGGGCGCTCGCCTGTCATGTTCGTGTTCGTGTTCGTGCTCCTGGGCCTGGGCCGGTATGCATGGCAAGGCCTTGTTCTCATAAAAGAATGGCGCCGCGGCTGCCATGGCCGCTGGGGGGACATGTCCGGACCCGTCGTCCGTGAGGCGGAGCTGGGCCATGGCTCGGCCGTTTTCGGGGTCGCTCAGGTCTTCTCCCATGACAGTGTCGCCGTCGTCGTGATGCGCACGCGCACGCGCATGCTTATGCTCATGCTCAACCTTGTCCTCGTCCTCGTCCTCATCTGCCTCATCTTCCACTGGTGCCTCTCTTTCCGTGTCGTCACACACCACAATATACCACCGGGTTTGTTCCTCGGGCTGTACCTCTTCCCGTAATCGCTCAAACCAGTCCGCGTTGCGCTCCTTGAGCGTCTCGTCGTACAGGGCCATCTCGGCCAGGATATCGGCGCCCAGGTCCACGCGGACGGCGTGGTCTGCCATGTAGGCATATGGCCGGGCGGCATGTTCGGTCTCGTTCTCGTCATACTCTTCCAGCAGCTTCACGGGCGACCAGTCGTGCATTAGGATCCTGTCTTGCTCGGGGGGGACCCTCGATGTCGGCATGGTCATTTCCTCATCGTAGCGTGCTGGCTGCTGCTGCTGCGCTGCCTGCGGGCGCGATGTATCCCGGCCCTGGGAGTCTGGTCTCTTTGTGTTGTCATGCTCGTCTTTGTTTTTGTTTTTGTTTTTGTCTTTGTCTTTGTCTTTGTCTTTGTCTTTGTCTTTGTCTTTGTCTTTATCTTTATCTCTGTCCCCGTCTCCGTCTTCGTCTAGTCTGGGTACATAGCCAAAGGACTCGGCGAGCTGGCTGAGGAGCACAGCAGCCGTGGTTGGCTCGATGATCCAGTCGGGCGCGCATTCGTCGAGGTCGTTGAGGATGATGAACGGGCGGATGCTGCTTCGATACCACCGGAAGCCATGGCACAGGTATGTGGGCATGGCGGGCAGTGCGGGCAGTGCGGGCAGTGCGTTGCCAGGGGGCAGCAACTGAGGTCTTGTGTAATGGCGATGGTGATGATGGTGATGGTGATGATGGTGATGTTGGCGATGTTGGCGATGATGGGCGATGCGATTGGCGAGTGGTGCAGGGACGCGTGCAGAGGCAGCGACGACGCAAGAGGCAGATCAGCAAATGAGCAATGTCAGCCAGCATGGGCATGCATGCAAGATGCATGCATGATGAAATGGGCCATGGACGGTTGATGCATGTCCAGCCTCCAGCCCTAGAGACCACTCTCGCTTCAGCTTGAGCTTCAGCTTCAGCTCCCCGGTCTGCACTCGCACTGCGTTGCAAGCAACCAGATCAGATCAGCCGTCCATGTCGTGTCATGCCATGCCATGATTCACCCATGCAGGTTGGACATGAAACTGTGCATGTGGGAACACGCATGCCCGCCCGCGTCCGTATGCTGCATCATCAAATGCATCATGCATCGTGTATTTTCCTTTCTATCCTGTCTGGCATCCTCTATCCTCCATCTCCATCATCTCGTCCATTCTGCCCGTGCTCCATTTCACGTCAAGCTGCATTCCAACTCCATAGCACTGTCGCTCATGCGCATCCTGTCATCTTGTCCCTTCTTTTCTTTTCTTTTTTCTTTTTTTTTTTTATTCAAGAGCTGTACGCAATGCTCATGCTGAGAAACTACTCACTACTTTTCAAAATCAGACAGTGAAGCTCCCCGTGCTCACTGCTCATCCTATAATGCCACAATGCTATCCATGCTGGGCCCTAGAAAAAACATAAGGTGCGTGGCTGTTTTTGGAAAAAGAAAAAAGAAAAAGAAAAAGAAAAAGAAAAGAGAAAAGAGAAAAGAGAAAAGAGAAAAGAAAAATCTTCTTAATCATCGTCATATCCTCATTTATGCCGGATTGATCAAAGCCCCATGTCTGCTTGATTGCTGAACCGGACAAAAAAAAAAGAAACAGTAAAAAAAAGCAGCCCTGATCCAGTACATCGAAAAAAATCATAAACATAACCAAAGGCAAAACCCATTGCGCCTCACAGGTCAGTAATACTCATAAAAACTCCTCCATCAAGCAATGCTCCCACTAAAACAAACCGCCAAGGCCACTCTCCCTCTTACATATCCTGCACAACGTCTGCCTATGAAGCAATGGCGACTCACAGCTCCATGAGCTCCCGTTCTTTGGCAGCTAGCTCCTCTCTCATACGGTCCGCTTCCTTTTGCAGGGCCAATCTGCGCTCTGCCTTGATGCGATCCAATCTGGCTTGATCTCCCTGTTCGTCCATATCTCTTGAGATTCCAACACCAGGAGAAATAGATTGTGTTCGGGCGACCGGTAATCCGCCCGCCGACCGGAGCGGTGGTAGGGTGTAATCGTCCATATGAGTACTTCCGCATCTGTCAATGCCGTCGCCAGATGATGGATTAAGAATAGATTTGATGGACGAAATTCGCTTCGAACTCTCTTGTCCAAAATCTGCATTGCTGCCCGTATCACTTCCAGCAGCGGAGAAGGATCGTTTCCTTTGTGGCGCAAGGAAAGATGCAGGCGATATGGAAGACTGCCTGTCAGAGAGCACAGCTATCAAAGATATTGGAGGCAACCGGTTTTCCTCGCTGTCATAGCCGTATACCTGGTGCGAGCGGCCGCTACCTTGGTGGTAGGCGGCGAGATCCGAGGCCGCAGGCAGGGAATACGTTTGCCCGCTGCTTCGATTTTCTGCCGGTGCAAGACCAATATTGACAGTGTAGTGCTCTTGTCGACGTCGGACTCCGAGATTGATAGATCCATCATCATTTTCTGTGCCTCTCTCGGGAGTCCGCTCCATTCGGTGTACCTCTGACAAATCTGCCACATCTGTCATCTCCTCATCCTGCGCAGCTGGAATGACTCGTTTCCGCCGCTTGATCGTTGCCTTTTTCATTGTCACTGGTCTATGAACTCCATGTAATTTGTAATAAAGTCCTGTGAGCATAATGATTAGTTACAATTAATGTAAGAAATGGCTGGCTTTTGTTTTAGGGGGGGGGGACTCGTCAGGAACCGTGGGTTGGAGAAAGGCACGCATGCAGCTTCAATCATAGACTCACCACAAGCATTGCAAATGGTATGGCCGCTCTCGTCCCTCCGCCATAGAGGAGTAATCGTGGTACCGCAATTTTGGCAAGCAATGACCATGGAAGCATCCTGGCTTTGTGCTTGAAGAGCATTCACATCGATTGGGACAGGTTCAGACGTGGAGCCTTCAACCCGACTTCCACAACCGTGACCTTTTTGCCTTTGCATCATGTTGAGCTGAGCGGTTTTAGACACGCGATTATTGAACGCCGGGCAGCCGTTGCAACCTTCTGCGCCTCCGGTCCCGTTACACCTTCCACCACCAGGACATGTCCCTGTGGGCATTTGATCGGCAGAGACATAAGTTGATGAGCAAGGGCTTGGTGCCGGTTTAGACCCCGGTGTAGTCGGTTTGTGTGGCGTTGGCCGAGAAGATGCAGCAGCTACCACATTGGGCGGCTTCTTCAAGGTGGTCGGTCTGGCGGTATTTCGTGCTTTTTGATAGAGACCACAAGCGTTGCAAATCGTGGCACCTTGGGGTGATCTCCTCCATAATGGTGTCTGGGTGGTTTCGCAGTTGCTATTTCAAGTCAGAGACCCCCAGTCGTCACACCTATATTTCTTGTCGCAAACAGCGCTACAAACCTGCAAATCTGTCCTCCTTGGCCAGCAGCACCGCCCCCAGGCTTGAGTTTTGCGCCGGCATCTCCAGCAGTTGAGCTTGGACTTGGTCCCCTTGACGAAGTCGCCCCCTCGTCGGTCAGGCTCGCTCTTGATCTAGGAGACATGCTACCAACATCTCGTGATCGCACGCTATTGTCATGATGGGGTGGTGCTGGGTCTGCAACCGGATCGCGATGCTTCGATGGCATAGGTCTCGAAGGCAACGCTCTTCTTATAGAGCCTCCGTCGCGATGATGACCCAGGGAGGGCAGTGTCGATTGGGACACTCCGCTCATTCTCTTGCGAAAGCACGATGGCGAGTTGTTGTCGAGTCAAAAAAAAAAAAAAAAAAAAGGTAGGTGGAGTGGTGAGGAGTCTCTAAGAATCGACGACGACGACGAAATAGGTTGAGGTGACACCGCAGAGATCAGATAAGATGCACACGACGGGGTTAGATGCCGGCTTCCAATCTTGGAACCTAGGGTCGAGGTTAGTCTAAAGGATCCGGCAATTTGCCACGGGTGGACGACGGCAATAGGTGCGATGCCAGGACCGAAGAACGTAGAAGGGGAAGAGGTGAATGACAAACGGAAGATGGGCGCTGACCAAGATGATGCAAAAAGGGCAAGGAGGCTGTGGCCTAAACCCAAGGTTGCATCGCTCTGAGGCAAATCGGAAATGCCGAGTCCCGGCCAACCCGAAATGTGGTTGGTTGGTTGGTTGGCTGGCGCGAGGTGGGCAGGAGCGAGTTGACTTTGTGCAGAAGTCGCGACGCAGCAAGGAAGGAGCGACGCAACGACAACGGCGCAACGAAACAACAAAGCAACGAAGCAAAACAAAACGGCACGGAGATCAAAGGTCCAATGAATCTGACCCCGCGTCGAAGTGAGAAGGGGGATGGGGGAAAAAATTGGGTGAAGCGAGAGACGGAGATGACAGATACCTCGAGCACTAGTATGTGTCTGGACTCTGACTTGCCCTGGAAGAGACTGATCAAGATGCGGCGAGATAAGACAAGACAAACCGCCAAGCACCTCGAGGAGAAAGCACCGGCATAAGCACCGGCAGAGGCAGCGGTCAGAAGAAGAGCCGTGGCGTCTGAGTCTGCGTCTGCGTCCTGCGTCTGCGTCCTGCGTCCTGCGTCCTGCGTCCTGCGCCCCTGCACCGGTCGGGATACAACGCAGCGATGCAATTCAAAGAAGTGCCGAGCAGTCGGGATAGCTGAGAGGGCAAAGCAGTACGGCAAGTGGTACGGCAAAGTCGTAGGGCGAGCTGTATGGCAAGTTGCACGGACAAGCCGGATGAAAACCTGTCCGCTTTGGGAGAATGAGGGCGTCTGGAAAACACAACTCTTCTTCGTCCCGGTACTCTGGTCTGGCGCGCATCCACAAGGCTCGCCTCGGGGCGGGCAGTGGCTCTTGAGAGTTCAAGCAAGGGCAAAACAACCTGTCAAGTCCACCGGACTCGTAAGATTTGTCGGAAGCAAATAGCATGCGCCGTCGGCCTGTCATCCCCGAACCTGCTCAGTGCTGAGCGTCACTCGCAAATAAGCCTTTCTGCCAACTCCACTGCACGCCCTTTCAGCGTCGTCTGATTATATTTGCCACTTCTTGATTGGTCAGTAGCGGCCGCTAGCAACGCAGGGGGAGCCGTAGAAGGGGGGACATCGGACATCCGGCCGCAGGACGGACTAGACAGCTGGACCGGCTGGACCGGCTGGACCGGCTAGACCCCATTCAGTCATCTCACCTGTTTTCTCCCTTTCTCTCCCGCTCCACTGTTCCACTGTTCCACTGTTCCACTTTCCCATCTGTTATCTAATCGATTTTATCAATCTGCCAATCTCCCGGACGCTGATGTGGAGCCACCGTCCTGAGCCCTGACGCGCGCAAGCAAACGAATTCCCATTGCAGGGAGCTTCGGCGTGAAGAAACAGCATCAACTTGGATTGTCCATTGCGCCTCGCTGGCCCCATCACCTCGTCATGGCGGTAGAGGCCGGAGCGGTGCTGGGCAGCGACAGTCCCAAACGGGAGCCCACGCCCAGCACATCGCTTGCTTCGATTCCACAGAAACGCGCCTTTGACGATGATCACAGCCCCGCGGTGCCCTCGCCCCTCAACCCCGATGTCAGCACCTCCGAGCTGCCTCCTCATGACGACACGTCGCATCCAAAGACCCTCAAACCCGGTCGGGTGAAGAAGGACAGCGTCAAGAAGCGAGAGGCCAGGGGAGGAGGCGGCGGCCGTGATAGCTCCCCCGTGGTGCCAGACCACGGGTCAACCAGACAATCCGACAACGTCGACTCTCCCTTGCGCTACAAACTGGCGCCACCAAAGCCCTCAGATTTCGACCTACCCCGCGGTCCGGTCATGACGCTTCATCACGAAATACACGGCCACGGAGGGCAGGGAATCGAATTTTTCGAAACATCTGATCAGTACGTATCTCCGCACGCGCCGACCTCCGAGTCCACTCGATTCTTCCCTCTCCGCCCCGTCAGCACTGCTAACGCCGGTTGCAACCTCGATTGAATAAAATAAACAGCGTCTTCAACAAAAAGAACTTTCGTTACACTCATTGTATCGCCGACCCCCTGTTCCCTTCGACCCTATATTACCGCCAGACCGAACCAGAGCCGTTCGGCCCCCGCATGAGCTTCGAGGACGCAGCAACCAGCGTCTACTTTGATCGAACCGGCCGAGGCGTCACCACGGATAAGGGCTTCCGGATGGCTCGGGCCAACGTAGCCGTCAGGGAAGGCCGCTGGTACTGGGAGTGCAAGATCGCCCACGGCATTCAAGAAGCCAAGGAATCGGGCGCGAAACCAGAAATGGGCAGGCACGTGCGCATGGGGTGGGCAAGACGGGAAGCATCTCTCGACGCCCCCGTCGGATTCGACGCGTACAGCTACGGCATCCGCGACGTTGCGGGCGAAAAAGTCTTCATGTCCCGCCCCAAGGACTTCTTCCCCGCGGGAGAGGGCATCCGCGAGGGCGACGTCATAGGGCTAGAAATCCAGCTGCCGTCGGAGTCGTTGCACCGGAAAATCATGTCCGGCACGTATAACCCAGCCATCGATGCCTCGGACGAGGACGACGGCACCGGGCCGTCAAGCTCGGGTGCTGTCGAAGCCGCCAATATCGTTCGCGACCGGGTGCCGATCCGGTTCAAAGCACACACGTACTTTGAAAAAATCGAGTACCACGCCACCAAGGAGCTAGAGGATTTGATGAATCCTTCCCCGGCCGGGGGTTCGAGCTCCTCGTCCTCGTCCTCCTCCGGGACCCCCAACCCGCTTCACACCCTGCCCGCGCTGCGAACCCTGCCAAACTCACACATCAAGGTCTACAGAAACGGCCAGTTGATTGGCACCGCGTTTGAAAACCTCCTGGGGTTCTTGCCCCCGGCCTCGAAGCCCCAGCCCCAGGTTGGTGCGAGGGAAGGCCTCGACGACGGCATGCTAGGATACTACCCTGCCGTGAGCGTCTTCCGCGGCGGCGCAGCCGAGGTCAACTTTGGTCCCGACTTTTGGTATCCTCCCCCCGAGTACGAGGCGCCGGGTACGGACAACGCTCATGATGGCGGCGGCGACACCAAGGCGTCGGCGCTGAGAAGAAAGCTCCGCGGTATATGTGAGCGGTACAGGGAACAGGTTGCCGAGGACATCGTGTACGACGTGATTGACGAAGTGGATTTCTGGATGCAAGACGGCGGAGGCGCCACGGACAAGAAGGGTGTGCAGGAGAAGAGTGACGCTGTCGCAGCTGCTTCTCAGGGAAGGGAAGAGATTAAGGAACTGGTCCAGGATGATTGATTGATTGATTGATTTCTTTTCTTCTTTTCTTTTTTTCTTCGCCCTTCTTTTACTGGTGTTGTTTTTTCTACGTCTCCTTCATGCGTGCTTGATGCAACCATGACTCGAAAAAGCAGAGTCGAAATGACGATAAATCATCCATGATACCCCCTATTCTATCTCCAAAAACAACCTAGAAATGACACACAGAAATGAGTTTCTGCCATATGATGGAGTTATATCAGAACGTGACAGTAAAGCAGACGTCTGGTGGACTCTCGCACATTCAAGCACACTCTCGAGTAAGGGAGACAAAACCAGAGGTCGTATGTATCAAGGAATTTGAGTCAATGGAAAAAGAGAACTAAAGAGCCAAATGCGCCCCCCCCCCCCCTCTCAAACCCTGGGGGAAAAAAGAAAAAGAAAAAAGAAAAACCAAGGAAAAGAAGAATCACGTATTCATGTTAAGCATGCCAGGATTATGCCTCTGCCCGAGCTTTGCCCTTCTGCCGCCGCGCCTCTTCCACCGTCTCAGCCGGTTCGCCACCCAGCAGTGTTTGCAGCCCTGGGGGGGTTTCAGGCGCAGGTAGAGCCAAATCATCGGGTAATTCCTCGATGCGATCGCTGCCGTCGATGGCGCGCTCGTTCTCGAGACGGACTTGGCGGCCGCGTTTGTGGCAGTACCAGAGGACGAAGAGGAGGACTGGTGTGGAACGGGTTAGCTTTTCTGTACTGTATTCTTGTGTGTGCGTGTATATATTTGCGTGTGTGTGTATATTTCGCGTGTGTATATTGGTGTGTGTTGGTAGAGGATCCCCCAGAAATACGTACGTGACAAGGCAACGCCCCAAATGACGTTCATGCCTATAAAAGCAGGCCACCTCGTCTTGAGCACCTCCACAATGGCCCTCAACATGCTCACAATAGCACCCGGCTTGGTCACCAGCTGCGCCAGATTGGCCGGCAAGAGAACACTCTTGGCCGCGCCCTTGAAGCCGCCACTCGTCTCGGCCTTGATGCCCTGACTCGCGGCCGCCGCGGCAAGCAGTTCCGGCCCGAGCGTCGAGGTGATCTTGTCGGGGAGCTGGGTGACGAGCTTCTTGAGCGAGGTGGGCAGCTTGTCGAAGCCCCTGGCCAGGGCACCGTCCTTGTCGTCAATGATGCGCATGAGGTCATCGTATGCGGTGGGCACGCCGTTGACGAGGTCCTTGAAGACGTTTGTGAAGGCGGTTATGGCGGCGGAGGAGTCGGTCGAGATGACCTTGTTGTTCTTGACGGAGAGGTTCAGCCGTTGGAGGACTTTGGACAGGTCCTTCTTTTCTTTTTCCTGTTCGGCGAGTGGTGTGGTTCCGGATCTGGCGGCGGCGGCAGCAGCAGCGGGCTCGAGTGAGGCGGCGGGCTGTTGTTTCCTGCGGGTGAAGAGGGCGGATAGACGATTCTGCTTCTTGGCTTGCTTGTCTTTGGCTTCTTTCACGGAAGCGTCGGTGGTGATCATCAGGGCATTCTGATCATTCTGGTAGGATGGTGGTGCAGACGTGGTGATGGCGTCTTCGTTGTCCGAAGGCCAGTCGAGGTCGCGCGAGTAAAGCCGCGGTGGGAGAGGCGGAGCCGGCACATCGTCGCTGGCAATGAGCTCTTCGAGAAAGCTCTCGTCGCCGGGACGGATGACGGCTCGGTCAAGGTCATTATCGTGGTCGTGGTCGTGGTCGTGGTCGTGGTCATGACCATGATCATTACTCTTATCGTGGCTGTTGCGGTTCTGGCTGCGACTGTGGCGATGCTTCCCGCTGCGTGACGACGCAGCAGCGACGACGTTGATGGGTCCCGTTTGCGAGAGACGAGATGCCTCGGCTTCCTTTTTCGCATCTTGCTTGGCCGCCTTTTCGGCCTTGTGTTTCTTGACCTTTTTGTAGGTAAAGTATTCCAACATGGTGGGCGGGCTGTGGCAAGCGTGTGATGGAGTCTGGATAAAGGGAAAGGGAAAGGGAGAACAGAGACGAGTTACAACGATGACGTATAAATGTACCAGTTGACAAGTGCAGATGCAGGCCTCTTGGAGAGAAGAGCTAGGTGGTGAGTGGTTTTCTAATGATGAGACAGAATAAATACGGGCATGGAAAATGGATGTGGAAGGTACAACACAATGCCTTTCTTTTCCACTCTCTGAAACGAAAAACTTTTGTTTGTTGCCTCTTTTGTTCCCGTCGAGCGCGCGCCTAAGGAGGCGAGGTCCACGATCCAGTCAAAGCGTGAGAAACAGCCTCTTTGATCGGTATGTATGTGTGCAGCATGTCATGTCATGCAGAGCAAATGCACCGCCACGTTGCGGACCAGACCCATGATGTCATGAGCGGCCTAATGCTCCGATGGCTCTCAGAGGCGCTTACTTCTGCCCATAAACTGGGTTTTCCTTGCCATCACGGGATCTATTGGCAGAGCCGTTATAAATTCCATGTGTCCGTCGTGCAGCTTGTGTGACAGTTGTGTGGACCAATTGATCCGGCGGGTGTGTTGCGCGTTGCACATTGCGCAACACTGTCAGAGGCCCAGACGGAGCCTTTGTGATGAGCAGGCATTTGGTGGTGTCGAAAACTCAAGCAAACGACAAGAAAAATCATACATGAGACGATTGTTTAGAAGGCGAAGACCGTCTTCGCTCATTTAGCAACCTCTCTCTTCGTCCCATCCATCTCCAACAATTCAAGTTCCGCCGTCATTTTCATTTTCATCTTCGTCGTCGTCGTCGTCGTCATCATCATCGTCACCATCTGTCTCTGCCTCCATCGCGGCCTGTCGAATAACATCATCTGCTAACGTGCTTCTCCGTCCACCGCTTTTCCTTCTCCCCCGCTGGTATGCTTCCGTCATCGTAACCGCCTTTTCGCCCACGTATCGATCGCTCTTCCATTCAGTCTGGCACCTGGGGCATTGACTGGACCGCCTCGCGCGCCAAAAGGCATCCTGACAGAAATCATGTAGCCTCAGGACGCATCGCGGCTCAGAGCACCGCATGCCAATCGTCACAATGTCCTTGCATGCCTCGCAGACCTTGATTCTCTGCCACTCATCCCCGGACGCTACCTCGTTGTATGTCTCGACCAGCCAGGGCCGCAGCTCCATCAGCGCTCTCGGCGTGAGGGTATAGAATCCATCTCGACTCTTGCTGAACCATTCCCCCTCCACGAGCCTTCTCAACATTGTTTCCACCTCACTATGCTTCAGACCTCTGTCGACCGCATTTTGTGAGGGGGTGTCCGGATCCGCTGTCTCGTCATCGTGCATCTGGCTTTGTCGGCGAGACGGCGGTCTCGCCAGCTTGATGGCCTGCATCTCCGTGACAGCCAGCACCTCCATGCGAGGTGTGTTGTATTTGTCAAACATGGCATCTAGGATTCGTTTGAGAAAGGCGAGCTCTTCTGGGCTGAAGACAGTAGCAAGTTGCGTTTGAGGGTCGGAATGGGTGTTGACGAGCGCATAGACACGTTTCTTGGTGACTTGATGAACGATGCTGCGGATTTCGTAGTCGAACAGGGACGCTGCGTCGGACACTACCTCGATGTATCCCTGAAAGTCATCCTCCGTGATTTGCTCTGCACGCACCTCTGATCTCTCCGTGCCGCCGGCATTGATGATAGCGGCCAGGATGGGCTGGGCCTCCTCGAATGTGAGCGTGGCATGGGAGAGAAAGGCCTGGAGAAATGCTCGGTGAGTATGGCCGTAGTCTGGATCGAGGACCGAGTCCATTGCCGGTTTCAAATCGGCCCGACGTTTCTCAAAAAAGAATGCCTTTGCTGTGTTGAATACCCGGATTTGGATAGTTCGAGGCTGAAGCGAATGCTGCCGGCGTTTTTGTTTCTTCTTTTTCTTGTTCTTTTTGGTCAATCCTGGCGGGGCAGAATCAATGCAACGACGCGTCAAACGCGTTCTGGTGAGCTTAATTGGTTGTGGCGGTGCGGTACTTGGGTCCTCGGGCAAGTACTTTTTACGTCGAAGTGCCTCGGCTGACTCATCATCATCCTCGACACAGTCCCAAAACACCATGGCAGCAATTCTGTCACCTCATCAGTTTCAGCTCGAATAGCACTTTAGAGCATCAAAACGCGTCGTCCTACAGGTTTTGTCTGATGAGCCGAGGCCTAGTAATGCAGCTTCTATTGCCGTCGTCAACCACGCTAGAGGCCACCGACATAGCCAATTAAACACCTCTTTATCACCAATCGCGTTCTCTCGGTCTCTCCGTCTCATCAGAGTCAAGCATTGATTTTTTTTACGACCATTGTCCGGTAAATGTATTGGCGCTGTCATCGTGTCCCGTGCTGTGCAGGCGACGCGTCGTCCGTCTTACTCCCCTCGTCATGTCTGACACCAAAGAATTCGATGTCATCCGCATCGCCCGTAGTGACGGTGCGGACACGGGTCCGGGCTACTGGCCAACTACGTCCACGCCTTTGAAGAAGATTGCTGGCAAAGAGGTGGCCGTATCGGACAAGAGTCCCAGAGTGAAGCCGCAAATGACACGGCTGGCTGAGGACGATCCTCGGTTCATTGAGTGGCGCATCAAGCTGGGCATCTTGCTCAAACAAGAGCTCTCACCCAATCCTGAAGGTGAGTTTGCCTGCGTTGTCGTTTTTCCTTCTTTTTTCTTACTTCGTCTCCCCTCCCCCCTCTTGTTTCCCGATTGTGATTAATCAATCACAAAACTGTTCAATATTCGCCCACGAAATACTGAAACGTTTCGTCTACAGAAGGAAATCCATGGTACACCCATTTTCCCCGTGGATACTGGCTTTACGAAAAGTCCAAGCACCTTTGGGTATCAGGATATCCCATCAAGGCCAAATTATACAAGAGCCCGCAAGAGTTTTGCGTCCACTTGATATGGCTCCTTTCTGCATCCATGGACTACAAGGACTGCTGCTGTGTTCACTGCAACCAGCCCAACCAGGCGAAGCTCGCCGCCTCGACCGACGAGCTCATCATCACGCCGAGCGAGACGGCCGTGCCTGTTCCCATGCCGGCTTCCACCCCAATGACCAAGTCAGACTCCAACACACCGACTTCTGCACCTGCCACCGCGGTGCCTCACAAGGTGACGCCCGTGCCGTTACCGCCCATTCCGGGACAAAGAGCCACGCCTCCCACCACCGCTGCTGTGCCGGTCACCAATTCACCAACTCCGAAGCCGACGCCCGCCAAGTCAAACAGCAAACAGGCCGCGACTGCGTCATCACTGCGATCAGGCTCGAATACACCGGTGTCGCAGGCACAACCGCCGCAAGCGCAACCACACGCGCAAGCTCAACCGCAACTGCAACCTCAATCGCAACCACAAGCACAACCACAGGCTCAACCGCAATTACAAGCGCGACCACAATCACAATCACAATCCCAAGCCCAGTTGCAATCGCAACCGCAACCACAGCCACCGTCACAACCACTACCACAATTACAGCCGCAAGCACAACCTCAAACACAACCGCAGGCCCAACCACAAGTTCAATTACAATCACTGCAGCAGCAGCAGCAGCAGCAACAACAGCAACAGCAGCAACAGCAGCAACAACAACAGCAACAGCAGCAACAACAGCAGCAGCAGCAACAACAGCAACAGCAGCAACAACAGCAACAGCAGCAACAACAGCAACAGCAGCAACAGCAGCAACAGCAGCAACAACAGCAACAGCAATCCAGGCCTCCCCTCCATCAACCGCAAGCTCAGACTCCAATCCAGCAGCCTCAGCCAGTTCGCTGGTCCCTCCAGGGCTCACTGCTGTTCCGTACCGGCGAACTAACGTGGTATCAAAATGGCAACACCTGGCGTCTAGGTGTTATATGTGCCACAACCGCCAACAGCAACCAATTCAGCATGCTCCCCATCGGTCACGCCTTGGTCCCTCAAGAGCCCGTCTTCAAAACCATTTCGGACCTGCGTCCTTTCCACGCTTTCTCCGTCCCCCCCGTCGCCGTGCAAGACCTCAAGGACAAAACCTTTGACCAAGTGCCCTGGGACGCGCTCTTCCGCTCCACAGCCAACGACCTCGCCAAGCGAGAACTTCTCGCTCTCGACGCGTCCAAACTAGCCGCCTCCCGCATTGATGCGTCATATTCTCTCTGGTGTCCTCTCCATGACCATCACCCCAACGTCGACCCAGCCCCCTTTTACGGCTGCTTCTTTGGAGCAGAACGGATCGAAATCGGCGACTGTTTGCGCATCAAACCCTTTCCCGCGGATCCAGCCCTCGCTCATGACTCCCTCGTCATGGGCCTCCGCTACATCTTCACCCGAAAGGAGTACCCCGGCGCAGTCTTCTTCCGTGGAAACGTCTACCAATTGGCCACAAACGAGTCCCAACCGGTCGTGTCACAAGACCAGCTACCCATTGCACTCCGCGACGAGTTTGCCTGGCGCGCACAGTTGGACCCTCCCTCCAAGCCCTGGCGATGGACCCTCCTCAGAGAAAACGCCACGATGAATGAGCAATTCGTCAAGGGCAGATTCTACCCTCTCCACCGGCTGATGCCGATCCTGAACCGAGATGCTTTCGAAGCGGCCATCGCCCGGGGCCGGATCGATGACCAGGTTCCATATCTTAATAACCGCATGGATGGCGGCGTCTCTGGCTACGTGGGCAGAAAAGTGAACAGAATGGAAAGCATGGGCTTGGCCGTGGCGCCGGGCTCACGGATCGCCCTGGAAGCTCTGATCCGAGAAGAGGACGATTTGCAGTGAAGTTTGATGCCTTTTTTTAGACGAGACGAGACGGGACGGGACGGGACGAGCAGTAGTGCCCAGGTAGGAGTCCAAGTGTTGGATTTTATTTTATTTTTTTCAGTCGGATGTCTAACTGCTCGGAAATTTCATTTTTCAAAGTAAGAACCTCCTTGAAAGTCCGAGCAGTCTCATGTCTCATGCATCAGCCCGTCCATAGCTGTATCATATCTATTTCATCTGCCCTATATTCATCAAACCCCGTTTGACTGTGCTTGTAAGAGCGACTCGTGATTTCGTTTTTCATGCAGGGTACTGCGCAACATGCCTGTCTGTGTACCCTATTGCCTGTCTATCGCCTATGCATGTACCCGTCTATCATCTACCCTCCAGCCCTGCTTCTTATACCCATCTACCTACATGACACCTACATCAGGATACCCAAGTACTTGGACGCCCCGGACAAGTATCCCCAGTCTTCATCGCAGCATACCTCCTAGGTACCTCGTAGACCAAATACAAAAACACAGGACCCAGGGCGGCCATGCACGGCAGAAAGGATCAATCCATAATCATAGAAACAATCCACCGGGCACATGGGCACATTCCGCACGTTCTTAGACAAACGGGATTAGTTTTTTTTTTTTTTTTTTTTTTTTTTAAAGGGGGCATACACCAGCGCCGTGACCACTATTTTCACCGTTGAAGCGGTATCCCGGTATCGTCCAGCGATGTTGACATTTCCCAGCGAAGCCAGAGGTTGTACCTACGCTACCAAAATCTACGAAGAAGGAAATCATGTTCGTACCGCCCCCCCCCATGCTAGTCTTTTCGATCTGACATGTCCAAGAATATCATGTTCATAGATTCGCTGTACAGACGTATGTGTGTTGCTGCAATGACTTGGCTTCTTTTCGCGCGCGTCCACGCTGCGCCAGCTCCAAATATTCCCGGCGTTCAAACCACCCCCCTCCGGTTCTCACACACGCCATATATCCTCGGGTCCTTCTAGTCCCGGCGCGTCACCCTTCTCGTCTGTACTTTTTTTCTCGAGGAGCAATGGTTATGGCTACTGTGTATGGGATATGATGGGATACGGTCCGTAGGTCACACTACTCTAGGCCGACGTGGTTATGCTGTCCCCCAAAGTCGTAACGGGTACTAGTTATGGATACAATACGGAATATGGCCCGGAGGTGATGGTACTCCGCCCAACGTGGTTGAGCTGCAGACGAGGATATTCTCGCACACGGGGGTCAATGACTGGATATAAGGGGGGGATGAACTGTACACAAGCGGCAAATGACTGGGTAATCACGTCGGAAAGGGCTGTTGCGAGACGGCGTATCTAGGTAAATACAAGCAGGCATATAAACAACATGGCGGACGTCCATGTCGCTTTATTATGCATGCAGACTCTACTGCATGGCATACCTATTAGACACAAACCGATTCGGAACAAAAATAAACAACATGATTTCATGCCACGACTGCAACGAGCCGGCTCTGTCGTAATGAATACCTGACCGCAACTCGGGCCGTAGACTGAGACAAGGAATCAAAAATCGTCCTCATTAGTTACTACCCCCCCCCCCCCCCACCTCTCCCCTTCTTCCCGTCGCCAGGCCTCCTTTCTTTTTCTGCCTTGCCCCAGTTTGCGAGATTGCGAGTTTTCGAGTCCCGGGCCCTGTAGAGACAATCGAAAAGCTACAACGACGAAGACGCAAGCTCGGCCAGAGTGGCTTGTAGCTTGAGCAGGACAGCGGGATCCGGCAGGGGCTGGATTTTGCGCGGGATAGTTCGTGGCGACTCTCTCGACTTTTCCAGACCGCATGTCTGACATGGTGTACCATCCTCGGCCCCCGGAGGATATAGCGTCTCGCAGGAAAGGCACTCGAAACGAGCATCGGTTTGTGAGCCAAATACGTCCCCTGGATAGCCAAACGGGTATTTGTCCTTTTTTGGACTAATGTTTGAGGTAGATATCAGTGAACGGGAAGTCTTTAAGGGAGGATAAAAGGGGAAAGACTGTATGAGACGATGAAAGGGTAGGGTGAATTACGAGAGAGAGAAAAGGAAAAGAAGGGGGAGAAGGGCTCAGATACGTACGGGTCCCGTGGACAGTCTGTGCATCGAATGTGACCGCAGTCAAGGCAATTCTTGCTTCCAGGTTTATAGAGCGTCTCACACTCGTGACAGGTCCGTCTAACCCGCTGTCGAGGTTTCCGATGAACCAGGTCTTGACCGCCCGTTTTACTGGGACGTTTCAACTGGGGTTGGTAATCGCCCCAGAACAAGTCGGCCAAAATGGCCGAGTTTTCATGGTTTGCTTCGACGACAGCCTCGGCCTCCATTTCTTCGAGGTCGGGCGAGGCATCAGCAGCCTCGGTTCCCTTTGATGATGAATGGCGTGGACATTGATCGCATCGCACGTGCCGACATTTGGAACATTCGTTCTTGGCTGCGAATGTTGTGTTGCACCTGTGACAGACACGTCGTACCCGCATCCTGATGGGCTTGTCCACACGATGGACCGTTTCGGTGGGGGCCATGTTCAAAAAGTCGGTTGGTTCAAACACCGCGCCGTACCTTTCGCCCAACTTCCTAGCTCTTTCTTCCGATATCTTCATCTTTGACATCTTTGACACTGTGTCAGGACCATAATGGCTGACGTCTTGGTAGGCCTCGTCGGGGAGATTTGTGTGCCGACATGAACTTGAAGGTGCTGCCTCTCGCTTGGATAATGATTGATTTGATTGCTTGTTTTTGGAGACCTTTTTCTCAAACCCCGCATCGCCGACGTTTGCAGGACCCGAGGTCATTTTCTCTCTCACTCTCTCTCGTCTCTCGTCTCTCGTTTCTCTTCCTTCTTCGTTCGTCCTCTTCGTATTATTAATTAAAATTGATATTCATATTAGATATTCAAAAGAACCACATCCAGCATGTAGCATGTAGCTCCAGGCTAGATGTCGGGACGCGTGCAGGTGGCCAAATCCTCAATTCTGATGGTGAATTTGTGGGTTGTAAGAGGATGGACAACTCCGCTAGATGAGTTTGATCGCCTCTCAATAATCAATAAACACGGGGACTCACTCCACGGAGTATTTTTTTTTTTTTCGTCCTTGACTTTCTTTTAATCGCCCTGCTTCTAGTTCATGCGAGATTGGGGACTTGGTGCGGAAACCCGAGTCGGCGGACCAGCGCAGCGGCAAGCCAGCAAAGACGGGACTGAAATTGGAGTTGAAACTATAAATCTGGAGCTGGAACTGGAGTTTGAGCTAGAGCTTGAGCTTCGGCTTGAGCTGAAATTGGAGCTGTAACTGGCGCTGGGTTGTTGAGCTGACGGCCGCTTGTGTGCTTGGATGGTGATGCACGATAAGAAAGGATAAGGGCGGCGGATGAACGAGTACAGGGACTTTAATATTGGCCGTCTGTTTAGGCAGGGCTTGGAATTTTTACTTTGAGTCGGACGAGGAGGGCCGACGCGGAAAAAATGAAAGAGCAATTGACGACGTAGAGGAATGAGGAGGAGAAGGTGGTGGTGGTGGTAATGGTGGTGGTGGTGGTAATGGTGGTGGTGGTGGTAATGGTGGTGGTGTTGGTGGGAAGAGCAGCCGTCCGCGGAGTGACGACCAGACAGACGGACCAGACGACCCTGGGGAGGAAATTCCCACCAGAGCGGAACGGGGGTGCCAGGGTTTTGGGGGGGGGGCGTGTACATATGTATGTGTGTGGTTCCAGCCGCAACAAGGCAGCAGCAGCCATTAGTTGCTCGGTACCTCACAAGTACGCACAAGATGGGTGGAGCTTAAAGCTGGCATTTGGCGCAGCTGGCAATAGGACAGCTGATGAACCAAGCAGCAGGAATGCAAGTCGGCTGTCGCGGGCGAGTGGCGGCGGCACCGGCGAGATGGGCGCAGATGGGCGCAGATGGGCGAATGGGCAGACAGCGCAAGGGTAAGCGCTATGTACCTTGAATGTAGTAAGACGGGGAGGAGGAGAGACGAGGGGTGGGGAGGGGTGGTGATGGAAGTAGGGTAGATGGTGTGGAGATGATGGGTGAGATGGTGGGTCGCCAGGTCAAAGGGCGGGAGGCGGGTAGATGGAAGCACAAAGATGGGGGGGGGGGAAGAAGGGGAAAAGTACACATTGTGAAAAGAATTATGAAAGTATAGATAAGTGCCTATGCAATAACAGGAATAGAAGCGTAAAGAAAAGGGATAGATATTGGCACTAGCAGGATGCCAAGATGGACAGAAGGCCATAAGTCTACTTAGCACGTACACGCTACGATACTCGCGTACAGAGTTTGTTCGACGTTCCACTAGACTGAGCGGGCAGGGATGAGCTCAACCAGAGCGCCGGAGACGGACGCCGTCGGTGGCGTGTGCGTTTGTGCTTGACAACCTCTGGAAGCTTGTGTCCAGCAGGTACTTAACGCCTGTGCTGGTCAACTGAAATACAGAGACAGCGGGCGCAGGTGCCCTGGGAGGTGCCCTGTGAGGTGCCCTGGGAGAGGTCAACGGTCCCCTCTGGTCCAATGGGCCTCTTTTTCTGGCCGAACCCGGAATTCTGGGATTCATCAACGTGTTGGCTGGTTCGTCATCCATCATGCCACCCCGCACACGCCCCCCCCCCCTCTTCCTTCCTTCTTCCTCGTCTCCCACAGCCTGGTTCAAATTCGACATCTCTGGCTGGGGCTGGGACGGACGAGCAACCGACAGTCTGGTGCCAATCGCCATTGCAGTCTCAAGTTGTGCATCCACCGTTGTGCAGTCCCACATCCCGACGCCGGTCCGACATTCCTGTCAAGAATCAAGGATTCAAGTCACAGGTGCTCCAGACGTGACGAGATAAATCAGGCCCAAGGCATCTCTGTCGTGTCTCGCAGCGTGACAGCGACAGCGGGGTTGGCAGACACCGGCGTGAGCCGTCCTCGTCCGAGTTTCCAATGTTGTGCTGGATTTCTTAATGATTATTCTGGATTTCCCCCGCCCCCCTTCTCTCTCTCAGTCTTTCCTTGTATTTTTCCCTTCCTTTCTTTTTCGCCACGATAAAGACAGGTCAGCGCTAACAGACGCCACCAGCTGCCACCAGCTGCCACCAGCTGCCACCAGCTGCCACCAGAAGCCCCCCGGAAAACGAAGCGCAAAATGACAAGCATGGTTGGTGAGACAGAATCCGACGTTTTGGCGACTGCGAGCGACGGCCACAGCGTCCCAGCTGCTTGCACGTGTCGGCTGGGGGCATTGGGGGGGGAGGCAAGACTCTGGGATGGGCCTCGCTCAGTTGGTCCAGTGGGTGCAATGTTGCTGTCACCCGATAACGCGGGACGGCCAGGTGCAGGTGGTGGGGCCCCAGATCCCGCCAATTGATCAAGGTTTACGTTGATCAAGCGCCGACTGCCCAGGAGGAGATGGGGAATCTGGTATGATGAAAGCAGATGCATGTGGACATGGCGAATGATGAAGGCTGAATGATTCGACGAGCACTGCCCAGCAAGGACACCTACTTAGCTTCATACCGCCCAGAACCAACCACGTCTGCCTTTTGATGGTCTGGTATTTACGCATCATGGTTGCTTTCAACGAGATACGGGTTTCCTGCACGTCCCGAGAATCCTGCATGTCCCTGATGGGCCAGAGTTATTCCCCGCCGCAACCATCTGCACAAAGCCCCATCGCCACATGCGAATGTACATACAAGCTGCATATGCACATGTATATCCATGTTGCATTGCAGGCAAATGTAATTTCACCCATCCGGGTTCTCCATGGTTCTTTCCCTCTCGACAAGCCGAGATATTTCCGTCTGGTTCTGCAGCTGCCTTCTGTTGCGAGTCCTCCTGCAAGGCACCGACCACGAGTCTCCATACGATTGTTGCCATTGACACGTCAGAGTCGACACTGAACATGGGAGGCGTCGATTGTGTTTGTTATGCTTTTAATTGGTTTTTTTTTTTTTTTTTTTTTTACCCCGTTTGCACAAACATTGAAACAGAGTGCACAGGGTATCAGACAGGTATTGTCAGCAGTAAGCACAGGCCTACACTGGTCTGTGCTTGGCGACATCGGCGCGCGTACAATGCGGAATCCCCCCCTCTTCTCCTCTCTTCTCAGCGGCTGGCCGGCGACAACAAGGGCCAACGACCACCAGCTACAAGCACTGTACATGTACTGTGCACGCGCGACGAGAAAGTTACGCGATTTTCGCATCAACTTAAGTATCAACCGCCATGTGTTCGGCATTGCCCTGCGACCCACTCTACCACTCTAGCACTCGACCGCCCTCTGGTGTCACTCGGCTCGCGCTGTCACACAACTGCCCAAGGGTAAAACTTCACCTTCCACAAGCCCGTCGCTATTCTTTTTTTTTTTTTTTTTTCTTTTTTGCTTCCTGCCATCGCCACGTTTCTCTCTTCGTCTCCTGTCCCGCCGGCACAGCCATTACTTCTTCGTCTTCCTCCTCGGCTTCGTCTCAGCCATTCCAGCGACATACTTTACAGCCCGCAAAGCCAAAGCGCCCTCTAACCCCGTCCCTTCTCCTCCAGACTGTGCAGGACTACTTGTGCACAGTCAATGCCATCTGACCCAATCCCTACCCCCTTGTCCAACTATATGCAACGAGAGTCCTCCGAGTATCCAGAACATCTTCATCACGAAAACAGTCCATCAGCATCTGCCCACACCTCTCAACATGGCCTTCCGATCCAGCATCACGATTCGAGCGACATCGGCCGATTCCGCTCCTCGCTTTCTACTCGTGCCGCTTGCACTGCCTCACCCCGCTCCGTCACAGATCAGAGACGCAACTCTGTTGACGCCGTCGATGCCAACCAACTCGACGAGAAACTACGCGGATTGAGCTTTCCTGCCAGAGCCGACGTCGCGAGTCGTCGACCAGCCGCTGGTCAGAGAGTGTCCGATTACGAAAATGCCTTGACGCCGCCCACTCCAAGACAAGCTTCTGGGTTCAAAGTCGTTCGACGACCGGACTTGTCCTCCCAAGGGCCACAGCTCGCAGATTTTCCAAATGGTCAGTTCGTGTCTGTTTCTGGCTGCAGCGTTTCTGTGTGACTGGCCATACCCATATATTCCCGTGTATTCATGTAGTAATAAGTGGTCTTGAGGGAAAAAAAAAACATTTCTGACCAGATGCTAACTAATGTACACGCTCCTACAGAGATTCTGACGCATGTCCTGTCGCACTTGCATCCCGATTCCCATGCCGCTGTTGCTTTGGTGTCGAAACGCTTCTACGCGTTGGTCACGACACCGCACGCATGGCGTATGGCTTTCATGCGATACTTTCCTGGACACACTTGTCTAGATCCCAGGAGTGCCAGGGACCGTGCAGATCTTTGGGCAGGAACGATATCTGACATTGTGCGATCTGATATTCGTTACTTTGGTCGGCTGACACTCTTGGCTACATGGCGGAGCGAATATCTCTTCAGGACGCGTCTCATGCGCAGTCTGGCTCGAGGAAAACCAGGAGCGAGCTCGGGAGGCATCGGATCGTCTGGCGCGACTGGCAAACCTGCCAAGCGCAAAAGTGCTGTTCTGACGTACAACTCCAAGTTGCCGTGGCTCATCACCAATATCCATGCAGTCTTCTCCAACGGCAATAAGCTTCCCCGAGCCATCCATGGCGCCGGTGATCTTGGTGTCGCCACCATGAGTAACCCCTGTACGGGCAAAGTCGAAAAATGGGGCCTTCAAGATGCTTTTTCTTCTGCCCAGCTGGAAGAGGTCGTGCCTCACGTTGTCCCGTATGGGCTTGGTGATGGCCCAGTTGTTGTTCCGAACATCATGGATGTCAGCCAACCCTACGGCATGATTGCTGGCGAAGGCTTCCCCGGTGGCCGTGCCTACTTCCGAGGCGTCAATGAAGCTTGTGGCCGATACCTAGGTTGCGACACTGGTGTTGCCGATACCTTCTCCGACGTGCCAAAGATTCCGGAAATGTCTGATGCCATCTGCAGCGTGTGGATCGCAAAATCGTCTGCCGTGCCAGCAAGCACGCAAGCCATGTGCGGCATGCTCACGGGTTCTGCCCTCGGCGTGGTCACCGCGTACGCCCTTGGCTGGGATCCCACCCGACCACGGTTTGGAAATGGCGACATGACCGCCCGCTGGGTTGTGAGCCCCGGTGTTCCCATTATTTCACTCCAGGTGGATGACAAGTACAGCATCAAGCGCAAGTCGTGTTCAAGAATGTGGGCTGTGGCCTTGAACGCCCTGGGTGAAGTTTTCTATCTAACAGAGACTCCTGTGGCAGCAGCATCATCATCATCATCATCATCAACAACAACAACACCTAATCGCAGCAATGGCAGTGATGTCATCAGGCATGCCTGGCTCGCCGGCAGAACAGCGTATTGGCATCTCGTCGAACCTACAAGACGCGCCGCTCGTCCTGATGAAAGGGACAAATACGCCATTCGTGGAGCCTACACACCACGATCACCATCAAATGACATGAAACTCACCAAGGATCAGCTCGCAGCCGAGGCTCGTGAAATTGAAAAGTTCCTTCTCTACAAGCCGGCTCACTTTCGCAAAGTATGCGAGGGCTGGGACATGAAAAGGAGGTTAGAAGTCGATTTTGCGGCTGACGATGGCCAGGGCGCCGGAGAGAGCATCTTTGTCATTGACTGTGGACATGGCGACGGCGTGTCTCGTCGTGTTGGACGATTTTCACGTCGACTCGCCTCAGCTCTTCCTCTCGAGGGATCCCGTCGCCATTATTCGTCACAAGAAGCGGCTGCCTCCTCCTCTGCCGCGAGCAGCAGCAGCAGCAGCAGCACTCCTGCGAAAACACACTCGTCATTGTTTGGGAGTGCGAAAGTGATGGCGGGGAGGGAGTGTCCCGCTCTCCAACCGCAATCACCACAAGCATCACCGGTCTTACATGGTAGACCGGGGCTGCATGATTGGGACTTTGTGGCGTTCGAATTCAAAGGAGTCCCATCAACAGCAAGAATCACGTCTAGCTGCCTGGACTGCTCATACTCGTCGCTTCTGACCCTGGGTGAAGATCCATTGCACACGGCCAATGACTCTGTCCGGGCCGCGGCTGCCGCAGACGACTCAACGCCACCATCAACGCCCTCTGCAGGCAAGTCTGATGAGCTTGCAGCGGCTGAGATACCCGGTCGACGAGCTCGCCTGTTCGCCGTGGGAACCGACGCGGGTAACGTCGTCGTGTGGAATGCCCGTGGTCGGCCCAAACAAGGACCTGCGCATCCTGTCCGCGCGCTGCAGACCGATTCACCCGAGATATCTTGTCTGGCGGCGTCCGCATTGTATCTGGTACATGGAGGCAGTGACGGGCTGGTACAGGCGTGGGATCCGTTGGCATCTACCATGGAGCCCATTCGAACGCTCAACGCCCGCTCCAACGGCCGAGTTCCTCGTCATATGATGACCATGAACCCGACCCTCCGCGGAGGCAATTACACAGCCGTTGGTGCCATTTTTCTTGACCCAGACCCCGCAGTTCTGCGCGGCGTCTTGTCTTTTGGCGCATATCTGCGATACTGGACGTACAGTTCGTCTGGCCAGCCCACTGGCAGCAAGCGCCGTACCCGCCACTCAGACATGCATGGACGTGTTGCCAGCCGTAGGCTTGGCGGGACCGTTTCCGGTTACATCGCCGCGGAAGAAGCTGAGCTGCGCAGAGAAAGCGAAGCGCGTGCTAGAGAACAAGCTCACCTGCGCAGGCGTTTTGGTGTGGGGGCTCTGGGTGATCTCACCGAGGAAGAGGCGCTGAGGTATGCCCAAATGGTGTCTGAGGAGTCCTATCTCGAGGACGAGCAGCGGCGGGCGAGCGGCTCTGCAGCCGATGGCGGTGTAGATGCAGCAGACACAGCAGACACAGCATCGTCGTATAGCGATGCCACGGCAGACACCGTCACGCCAGAACCGAGCATCTCGGGCCAGAAGGGCTTCTCTCCGCCACCGGTTCGTTGTAGTGCAGCAGCAGCAGCAGCAGCAGCAGCAGCAGCAGCAGCACCACCACCACCTACTTGCGAGATTGGTGATGAAGACGGCGACTTTGAGCAGCAAATCCAGCAAGCCATCCGTCTATCCCTGCTCGAAGGTGCTGATGACACGGGGCAGTCCTCTCGTGCAGACAGTCCGGGTGATTTTGACTTTCCCATCAAGATGGCGGCGGCCAAGAGCAGAAAGAACAAGACGGTCAGCTCGCCGCGCTCAACGCATCACGCCCCAGTCAACATGATGCTCGGCGGCGACGGAGACGCCTTCAAGAGTCTCAGCTCGACGTCAGAGGACGCAGACTTGGCGCTCGCTCTGAGTCTGAGCATGCAGGAACAACACGGTGGACGTGAAGCGGGCGTGGCTGGATTTGATATGCCGCAGGAGGAGTTTCCGCCGTTGGAGACGGAGGGAGTTGGGAAAGGCAAGGGGGTATCACGGTGGTGAATTGACCTTTTTTTCGTTCTTTCGTTCTTCCTTCCTTCTTCTTTTCTTTCTTCTTCCTTTATTTCTTTCTCTTCTTTTGATCTCTTTTTGTATCCGTTGTTATCAATCTCGTCAGTCTCGCGTCCCACATACCATTCCAAATCCCCTCATCAGACATGCCGATCTAGATGAATAATTTCCTCCACCCCCCGTGCTATACCTTGTGCCAGTATTTTGGTTATATCCGTCCGACTCTCCCCGCCGAGCCATCCGTACATATTGGTCCCTTTTTGAAAAGCCCAAGCTTGAACTGCGGGGACGGAGTTGGCGGGACTGACTTGATTTGGTCGTGAGGTGTGAGGTGAGGTGGCTTGTTTGTATGGATGGTGGACTGGTGCTTTGTTAGACTGATGCTTTGCTAGACTAATGCTTTGTTCGACTAATGCTTTGTTAGATTGTGATGCTATATCATACTGTAATGTTGTGTCAGACCGCCATGCTTGTTACACTCTGATGCCATGTTAGACCACAACGCCACCTTGGACGCTGATACCGCGTCAGAACCCGCGCCACTATATTCAACTATATTGCTCTCTCGCCCTGCCCAGACTTTTGTCAACCAGATATGCCCTGCTGGAATGTGATGCCGTGGTGGACTGCGCTGCCTCGTTCGACAGCAATGCCATGTCAGACCGTAACAGCGCACGAGGCTGTAATGCTTCATGAGACTGCAATGCTGTCCTAAACTATAATCCTGTGTGGGACAGTTATGCCGCGTTGGACTATACTGCTGTGCCAGCCTGTCATGCTGTGCCAGGCTATGCTACGATGGTATACCGGCTCCCGTTGCATCGCGATGCCCTGTTGAGCCGCAGCCCCCTCGTCCATGCCACCGGTCGTGCATGCCGCGTTGGGGGTGTACCAGGCGCAGTTGGTGTGCCGCGCGTGAGGGATATAATATATTCCTGTTGGGCACGTGGTATCAGCATCCCGGCTGCGGACAGGGACCCCTGACGAGGGGTGGTTCCGGTTCCTCGTATCTGAGAAGCCCGGCAGGGCGGTCCGCGGTTCGGAAGCCGGAATCGTCGAGAAGGTCAGGAGTCAAAGCATGAGTTGTGTGAAGTGCGAAGGGGGGGGGCAAACGGTGATATAAGGATCAGCATGGGGGCATGAAGCACAAGGGTTTGACCATTGTATGGATTTGTACATGGGTCACGTATGCCGTCGGCGCCACTTGGCCTGAGGCGCCTTTATTCGTCTATGAATACGTTTCATCTTCATCCTGTGCTCTTTGCTTTACATACATACATATGTACATCCTTCATCACAAATATACCATCAGACCGCGTTTCCCACGCCAAAGAATAAGTACCTTCCTAATAAATAGGTAGGTAGGTACGTAGAGTTGCACGACTTAAGCGTCTCGGTACAGGTGCAGTATGTCCTCGCGCACACTGCCATATGCTTCTTCCCAACCACAACTCCCTTGCACCGTAATGCCTAAACCGGAATCTGTCACATAAAGGACCGTTTGAGGAAATAGGTGGGTATAACGAAAAAAAAAAAGTACATCATGACCCACAAGGTATGCGGATGTTATGCGCCTTCCGCATGTCTGTAGGGGAGGGCGCTTTACAATCGTCTCTCACCAAGGTCATTTCCGTGTTGAACCCATCCATTTTTCCGACGTTACCCAAAAATGAAAAGAAAGGGGGAAAAAAAAATTCTGAGAGACGAAAAGGAAAAAGCATAAAAAAACACAAAGTCTAAACAAAAATCAAAACGCCAATCGCTATGCTGACAGCTATGCCGCGTCGCGACGTGCTCCATTGATAGGTAGGACTCGAGCTATCTTTGTCCTCCTTGATCGGGTTGGTCTCTTTCGGAAAATGGCTCAGCCATGTGCCCGAAGGGACAATGACACCGACGACGGCCGGACCAAAGGGAAGCGTCATGTTCGTGGTGGAAACAGCCACTCCATAAGGACCAATCGTAAACAGTTGTCCTCCAATTTCCGTCGTCGTCAAGGGCGTATCAAGACCAAGAGTGAATATCCTGCCGTTGATCACGAGAATGTCCGGGGCAACCCTGATAATGGTCGCGCCGCCCACGATGTCGAGTCGCGTCTCGTTGACGGCGGCGGCGGGACCCCCAAGCGTCACGCCGTGGACAACAACGCCAGCCGGTCCGATCGTGATGGTATCGTCATTGACGACTTCTGTCAGGGGGGGTATGCCGGGGCCGTAGGTGATGGTTGTCTCGTGCAGCACCACTACGTTTTTGCCGATTGCTGTGAGCATCTCGCCGCCGTCGACAACAATTTCAGGCTCAGGCGGCGGCTGAGTAAGCCTGAAGCGGAAGACGTCGGTGCCGACGGTAATCGAATTCGGTGAAATGATGACGGTCTGGCCACTGATCATGGTCGTCGTTGTGTACAGCGGGATCTTCATGGCCACTCCGTCAATGATAAGCCTTGAGCCTGAAAGCACCACATTTAGGCCGCCCACCATGCCGCATTCTGGTGTCGGCACACTGAGCTCCGTGGGGACAGGAGGCGGCTTGGTGATCATTCCGCCTTCGCCGACGACCGCCTTCGGGTAAATGGTGAAAAGTCCGCCGTCCACTGCGACAACCTCGGTGACCCCAGGCCCGGCCGAGAATGTCTGCTTGTCAATGACGACTCGGTTGCCCCAAGCTTTAATGCGGAACGTCGGCCGTCGCTCAAGGTTCGCATCAGTGGTAGTAGTTTCCGCTGCTGGAGGGTCAGCTATGGCCCCCCCTGCGGTTTTGTGAATGAGAGGATCCGGGTACGGATCGGGCGGACTCCAACTTGGATCGTCCGGAAGAAACACGACCCTGGGATTCTTGGCTGTGGTGATGAATGTGATTGTTGGTCGTGGCCGGGGCGTGGGCATCCAAAGATTGACACGAGTCGGATCCGGCATGTCTCCAGAGCCTAATGTGTATCCGACCGCCGTGCTATTCGATTTGAAACCCTTCTTCTTGGATGGCATTGGGTAACCATGCGTAAACCTGGGTAAACAGAAATGTGGTGTTTTGACGATCGGATATATCGGCGTCTGATGGCTATGATTGCCAGAATAAGTAACGGTGGAAGTATATACAATGGAATAGACTGTCACGGGTTGCCGATCATTGATTGGTTGTATACAAGGATTGGTCGCCGTGGTCGTCGGCGTAGCCGTGATCGTCCTGCTCGTTGTTCTGACAACATAGCATGTCTCTCCATTAGTTGGACATATTGTTGAAGAGCGTCCAGTGCTTATGATGCTGGTCACGTTCGTCATCCTTGTGCGACACGAGTACGAGGCCTCAGTGGAGTCTCGAGAGGAGTGGGAACTCAGAGTAGTAGTGGTAGTGTTGTTATCAGATGAAGGCGTGTTTTGGATACATGAGTGTTCGCCTAGGTCAGTCGGGGCAGCCACTGGTCCAGTCGAGGTAGGGAAGTTTTGTAACGTTGTTGAGGACCCGCTGCCATCCGAGGAAGGGGAGAGTGATATTGCTGATAAAGGTGCTGCGCTCCGTCTACAACGTCCACTACTCGTCCCCGTATGGCTTGTGGCCAAGTCATCATCGTGCGCGGCGGATGATGTCGAAGATGATGTCGAGACTGATATCGAAGCTGACGTCGAGGCTGATCGTGAAGTTTCTGACGTAACATTCACCAGCGAAAGATCTCCATGCAGGTGCCGGCGTTGGTTCATCGATAGGCCTGCGACAATGGTCCAGATAGCGAAAAAAGAAGGAAAGAATTAGTTATCGCTTGTCTTGCGACAAAAAAAAAAAAAAAAAATCGGCTAAACGCACCGTTTGCTCCGAGAGCTGCGCATAGCAGGGCAGCCGTTCCGATTCTCATCGAGGCTAGTAGTTGTGAATGGCGAAATCGCGAAGCGGATGAAATGCACGATGACTTGTATAATAATGAGACATCACCTGTGAAACGGTACGCGGGTACATGAATCCAAGCATGACTATAGCGAGCCCGGTACCTTCGCAAGCCGAAGAGCGAATCCCCATGGATCAGCTCGTCGACGCCGGCGATGGATGATTTTTTATTCTTGGGTTTTTATTTTTATTTTTCTTTCTTTTGGCAAGAGAGGAGGAGATGTGGGATATAATAAAGACAAAAACAGTGTGTCTTGTAAATGTTTGCCTGTAGATACGGAAGTCGCGGCAAATGCTATCGTAGGAGATCTCGGCGAGGGGAAAAAAAAAGCCATCAAGGTTTCAATGAGATGGAGACGGGTTTGTTCGAGAAGCGGAACAGCGACGATCTTTCCGTTTCCCATTCTTTCTCTGCACGTCCCTCCTCTGGTCAAAAGTGGGCGGTGCAAGATTGGAATGCAAACGACCCAGACTGCTGTGCGTGTGCGTGGGCGGCGGAAGCAGTTCGACGCAAATACATACGTGCGTGCGTGCGCGTGGACGTGCACATCGACATGGGTTCCCCTGGTCTAAACAATTGAAAATCCATCATAAACTGGGTCCCAGGACGAATAACCTGCAGATCCCCGACAGGGGACATCTGCAGACATGTTGCCCATGCCTGTCCAAAGTTTCAGCTTCACAACAACTTGGAGTGTCTCTGCGCTTGAGCTGCCAGGGACGTTGCGGATGTTGTGCAACTCATCCTCGTGTTCTACGTTGTGCCGTTGTACCTGCTCAGCCCCTCCCGTCATTCCCCCAACAGGACGTCAATGGCTGATGGAAATGAGGAGCCGTCGTGGCTGGCGGGCTAACGGTCTCGGTGCCGAGCCTCTCTCTCGCGTGTCTCGGATGGACGTAACACCGCCAAGTCAGCTCGTTACTCTTGCTCCGTATGTGTCCGTCCATTTCGGCACCAGCACTGGAAGCGGATGGCGCCCGATGCCGAATGCTGGGCAATGGATCAGAGGAACAAATGAGCAGTGTTGCTTAATATCAAAGTCCTGTGTCTCTTGTCAGTGTCGTCACTTCTCCCTTCTCCCGCTTCGATTCCCATTCAATCTCCCTTACCTACCATGCGGGTGTCTCGGGCTCCCATGATAGCCGTATCTTCTGCAGTCAACGCCGTTCTTGTAAAGGACACATACAGATGTACAGACAACATGTGTACAAACGGTCACGTCTTCTTTTCGACTAGTGTACGTATAGCGGTTTGTGGAATCCACAAGTCTCCGAGGCGACGTAGGCCCCAAGAAATGCCTATCCTGGTCTCCGTTGTGTGAATTCGCCCGTCCTTCAGGTAGAGCCCCATGTCATGCCAAGATGGCGGAAAGTTGTAGTAAAAACCCCTGAGCGGAGCTGCTTGACGTGACCCGAAATGGAGACTCACATCCACTTTCAGATGTGCCGATACTGACTGACACGTGGTACAGCACCTAGATACTGCTGCGACGCGTTGCCAACTAGCAGATGCAAACATTTAAATTTCTTCCGATTTGTGCGTTTGAGCCTACAATCTCATCAACGCCATTATTTTCGGGCCGCATCGGACCCTTGACCATGTCTGGGAGGGTACATGAATTAGTCTGTTGAACCACGGAAATACCGATGTTAGCTGATGAGCAGTGCCGCCTACCATGACATGATTTTGCTTTCAAGGGCTGTCGACAGTCCATTGTTAATGCGAAAAGCCATACGTCGATTCCGTGGCTGTTAACACCGCGCGTTTTTGAAAATCTAGCGTGTTGAATGAAAGAGATCGTAAGCTTGATGCCGACCGTCTTTCTCTCCATTAGCCACCGCTAAGTTCGTCAATCGAGTTTTGCGTCAACTCGTTACTGGCGGCTAGTTGATATATGCCTTCAACTTTCTTGGTAGTCTCTTCACATCGTCCCGGATTTCGTTGTCAAAGCGTTTTTCAATCCCGCCCCTGGACAGACCTGGTGTGTTATGAGCCGGAAACAACCTGATCAAATGAAGCTGCTGTGCATAAATAACCAATGAGAGAATTGGATCTAGGACAGATGGCCAACCTTTTTTTAATAGAGGAGCAGCATGTGACGGCAAGATGCAATTTTGTCCATCGAGGCAACTTCGTTCGAGGTCTATGCCAAACAAGCACTGATGGACAGCCTTTTTGCATCGACCGATAGTGGCAAATTTGCCCAGAAAGAATCTCGTCAAGCTTGCATATGGAGTATGTATGTACTGGAGGTGGTATGAGGAAATCGGGAGTGCGAAGTTGGTGTTGAGTCGTTTGCCTAGTCTTCTGCAACTCACCACGAATCACCAGATACGTGGCTCTGATCAGCTAGTAGGTAGTGTGCGTAACGAATGGGTGTAGAACACCGGTAATGGTAGCGAATCGCGTATGCTGCCCTTGAGCATCAAGGACTAGATTGTCATGCTGACGCAAGAAATTCATTTTTGATATTGCAGGAATGTGAATACGAGTAGGACTATGCACCATCGAGACAGCTTTTTGGCAGGCAGTAGCCTGGGCTTGTCGCAGAAGTGCTCGCCCGAAGCGACGGTAGTATCAACGTTTGATGCCATGTTGTCATATTCCTGGTCAAGTAAAGGCCGACGTCGGTTGGTCCCGACGCGCGTTTATGACAATCTGCACGTACAGTGAGTCGTAGGTAATGCCGCAGCTTTTTTTTGTTTCCGTTCAATCTGTATGGCGAAAGAATTGGGTATGTCGCGAACACCTTGGTTGAAGTGTCGACTCATGTCAATACTTTATTCCGTGTACTATCTAACTTCGGGTTGTTGCGGCCTGCGGACGGGCAGCAATTGTGACTGAGTTGGAATTGACACCTGTTTGATGATACATCGTCCTGTCCAGATGAAACTGCCGAATGATTGCCGGACGAACCTGTCTTCCTCCTTCTGGCGTCTACCTTCCAGATTCAGCATCTTAACAAGCCGCACGCAGTAGGTACATACCAAGGTAGGTGGCCGATGGAGATCCGACACGTACGAAGCGGCACTAGAACAAGATTCGGTTCTTGGAAAGGGTCTGGTGGGTGAGCCTAAGACGCAAATGTGCCTACACTACTGCCAGATAAGGCAAGCCGAGTTTCCTTTGGTTGACTCATGGCGATGAATCCTCTCAAGAGGGGCTGTTGTTGAGGGCATGAGCCTGCCGGAGCGTGCTGCTGCGGAGAAGTGGAATCAAGATCCATGGTTGATAAAACAAAGTCGTCCTCATGAATCCACTTGGTCTGCATCCGTAGACTCCTGATGCAGCTGCCAGGCCTATTGACCACGTGCCTGACAGCTGTCAGAAACTGTCAGAACCGGCCGGTCTGGCAAAAACTCCTTGTCTCGCCTTCGACTCTCGACTCACAACTCTCGATTTTTTTTAAAACGGATTTCCTGCATCGGGGCTTCATTTTGTATCAAGCTCCATGCAGTCAGTCACCTTTTCCTTCTTTCCTGTTCCTTCCCTCTCTTGATCTACTCTTGCCTAATGTGTTTAGTGCATGGTCCAGCGGCTGCTACTGACAAGCCAACGTGTAGTCTCGGACATGTGTCGGTACTCATCATCCAGTGGCGAGAATAGCATAAACCAGATTTGGTAACAGCCAATACATCAGACACTCGATACTACTGCCTGGGCAGATTTTTAGCTTGGTCGCTGTCAGGAATGAGTAGCACTGTGAGTTCAAATCTTCTCACAGACTCGCAGAGCAGATTCAAGAGAAACAAAGTGAATGGGAAAACATATTAATAACCTTGATAGCTCAATTCGATTCAAGCATTTACACCACTACCACCTTCAAAAAAAAAAAAAAAGAGAAAAAAAAAAGACCACGAATTCTGCGATTTGTGCCTTCCACAGTGCCGCTTTTCCCCATGGTATTGTTGTAAATACCGCCGCAAAGCTAGGCAGCACAAAATATATGGCTTCGTTACAAAACCCCTTCTGGAATCACTGTCCTCGGCATGAGCAAATTGCACATGTCAGTCAGTGCGTGTCGAATCCGGTCTCATGAGTTTGAACTGAGACAGCTTGATGCATAAGCTTGTCGTGATTACCGCCCCTTGCTCTTCTCCTATTCCCATGTCAAGACAACACTAATCTTCTCCTCGCGCAAACCAGAAAGCCAGAGATAGAGACTATATGATAGGCCATCAACTGATCACATCCAGACATTTGAGCTATTTAGTCGCAGGCAATCAACGTAATAATTACGCACAATGAACGAATCAGCACGCACGCAAGAGGGTTTCGACTCAAACATCGCCATCTATAACAACACTTTTGTTTGCCTGTTCTCAAATGCAAAACCGATTTTGTTTTATTTATTGCAATGTACTTGGGAACTTTCAGCATAGCGCAATGCGGAGAAGACAGATCCCAGAGTTTTAACCCCGTATCGGCGGAATCATGCATTCACGCAAACAACGACGTTAGATAAAAGTTTTCAATTGACAACCTAACGCTCTGGATATCGTCGAGTGAGAGCCATCTTGGCTCGAATGGCTCGCCCGTCCTTGCAGCAAGTCACAGACTGTGAGGTCCCGAGATGGCTTCAGCCTTTCCGTGTTCTTGGACAATCGCGCAGCGCGCATTGCGCTGCGTCACGACAAGGGGATTACGGTAAGCCGCGCTCCGCCTCCATCAGTAAGTGAAGCTTATGGCACGGCCCTTTGACTTTGAATCTCGAGAAAGATCGATATTGCACGAAAAGCATACGCTGCGTTTAGAAACATGTTCACCGGTCGTACTATCAAGCGAGTGTGTATGTATTTGCTTATGTACGTACAGTGATATGTACTTAATGTACTAATAAAGATAAACATGCGATGTACATGTTGTACATGCTTGCATGGAAACAACGGTGCAGGATCCTTTTTGCTGGGAGGCCGGGAGCGTCCACAGCATACAGCAGACAGCTGTAGTTGGGATCACAGTTGTGACTTGTCATTATGGCTTCCATTCCCAATCTTGCAGCAGACGTCGTGGCGGCGGGTCGCGGAAAAGGGCACCACACCTTGGGCCTAAGAGTTTGTGCTCGGGTTGCCATCACCCCACACATGTTGTCGATCCCGGGATATAGCGCCCCTTGTGGCCTCGACTGTGTTGTCTGAGGAGTCAAGGTCGGTTTGATGACGGGATCATGGTGCTTGACACTGCTTTCTTCGGCGGCATGAAATTGTTCCCGATCCGCACTGCCAGTTCTGACGATTGCCGACGAAGCTCATATTCCGACAATGGTCAAGATGCCGACGAAGCTCAAGATGCTGACGGTGCTCAGGGTGTGGTGTTGGGTGCATGATTCGCGTCGACAGCCATGCCAGTGGGTGTAGGCACTGTGTATGCACATTTTGAAACGGTGGAAATTGGAAACAGGGAACTCATGCGAGATCTGAATCACTTGTTTGGCCTGCCGCCTGCATTCATTCCTCATCCCTTGGGCCATGCGCTGACACCATCTGGTGTCAGACGTCCTGGATGTACAGAAGTCGAGATTGTACCCGTCAGGCAGAGAGTTCATGCCACCCGGCCAATCCAGACCAGACCAGACGTTGCGCTCCCGCTGGATCGCACGTTGACGCTCTGTGTTAGCCCATCAACCCCCCCCTTCCCTTTTCCTAACCCCGGCCACGCCCCCTTCCTCGCCGTCCCACGTTCCCAGCCTAAGCTCCAATCAACCCGCCTTCCTCCCCGCTTGCCCCCTAGCCAGTCCCTTCGTCATGCTGGTCTGGTCTAAAATCCTCCAGTCAGTCAGTCTAGTCTCGTCGCTTTCGCAGACTCGCCCCCCCCCCCCTTTTGCCCTCCTCGCACTTGGCGGTCACTCTGACATCCACCCTCCAATCACGCACGACCGACACTTCCGCGACTCCTGCCCACGATTTGTCCCACGAGTCGATTGCGACTATCGACGATTCGACACTTTGCTTGGTTCCGTTCTTGGGTGGTCTGGAGCAGGGCGACAGACTCGGCCAACCTCTCTCTCCCTCAACCTCGATCTCAACCAACCTCGAACTCGACCTCGTACTCGAACCGACCTTGACGTTGATCACACCACCTACCTACCACCTGCCGCTCTTGCAACCAGATGTTTGTCAATCGCGAACCATTGCGAATGGTTTCGTAGAACGCGTTCCGGCCATCCTTTGCATCCAATGCATCCCAGGAATTCTTTTATGAGTCATCGGTAGTCTGAGAGTTCATCGCATACAGAAAATTATTCAGTCTCGCGACTCCGGCGGATCGAGTATCGAGCGCGGAATAGGGGCGAACCCCGTCTGAGATGAGGTCGGACGCAGTTGCCACTGCTGCCGCCGCTGCCGCTGCCTCGCTTGCTCCCCAGACCAAGCCGGCTATCACGCCACAGCCCGTGGCTCTGAATGCCTCAGAATGGTTCGTCTTCCACCCTGCCTAGAAATGCCTGGTCTGTTCAACTAACGACAGGGTCTCAGGCTGGGAATTGATGGCAATTGGTCCACATACGCCTTTCTCGTAGGGAACAAAAATCCAGTCAATGTTCTATTCAGCACATCGATATCAGAATTCTGGGCCGTGGGCCCGGCGGGTTGCCCGGATCCCACGAGTGAGTCGGCTCGATATCATCACCAAAGATCAGTGAGGGACGAACAACCAACTGACCGGATCGATTGACCTCTAGATCAACTCGATTGCGCCGCAAAACGTGGAGGCGTATATCGTCCCACCGATTCCAAGAAGTGGTCCGGGCTGGGCACTTGGCAGCTCGGCCTTCCGGATTTAGGTACCGGGACAAGCGGGCAATACGGTTTCGATACGATTGCAGCCTCCAGTCCCATCACGAAAGTTGCGTTTGGTATGTCGGACGTGTTGATGTCCGCCATCTCGTCCACAGAAACCTATCTTGGCTACTTTGGTGTTGGGATTCGGTCAGGCAGCTTCGGCGATGTTGTTGCTACGCCTCCCCTGCGGCAAGCCGTGTCATCGTTTGGATGGATTCCGAGCTACAGCTATGGCTATACGGCTGGAGCATCCTACAGTGCGTTCTACCGCCTCTTGCGTTTTTTTGCCGTCCTTCTTTCTCGCTCTCTCCTTCCGCGTCTCTCTCTCTCTCT